>BMAO01001483.1:0-163327 GCA_019973975.1 Trichonephila clavata | reverse complement strand
CAATTTTGAAAGATTATCAAATGACAGAGCTTCCACTGCGATCTCCCACACAACATAACGACATTTCAGTCCAGGTCAATTTAACGTCCAACGATTCCTCTTACTCCGCAAAAAACGGAGCTTTACATGTACAAAGATTTGCGCAATCAGCCAGTTTCAACATCACCCAAATCCAGAACGCCAACCAGTCTGATACAACCACTTATTTGCGATGGACCACACCATCATGAGCCACAGTCAAGTGACGAGGATAACACCGGAGTTAGTATCACTCGCCCCAAAGCTCCACGATATATTTTTTTCCTGAGTGATCAAAATAGGTCTATAGTGTTCTTGTTGAGTCGTAGGTTCGAGTCCTGATGCCCGTAAGGACTAGAGGGACAAACATACGTTAAGTCTGTCGAGGATTAAAGTCCTCACGTTGGTGTAAAAGTTTGGAAAGTGAGGAGACAGCTCGTTCACTTGGTAAATGATTCAAAATGGCGGAGTTCGTCCCCAACAGCCCTCATGTCACTTTGAGTGAATGAGAGTCAGAAAAATGAAAGACACACTATAGAACAACACGAGAACTATTTGCGATCGACATCATATTTTAGAATCTCGGTCAAGTGACGAGGACGACGCATGAGCGGCCATCCCTTTCCGAACTACCACAAACCACCAACAGGAGGATTTTGAGCTCGACAGAGTTAACGTGCACAGGCCCCTTCTAAACAACGGTCGTGTAGCTTCGAAATGCAATCTTAATAATCAATCAATCCACACCATGTAACAAAACAATACCGAGCTTAAGTAAAATTTAACACGCATTATTCTGCACGGGGGTTTTATCCAGTTTACGGATCGAACACTTAAGTCACTCGAATTACGTCGGTCTTAAAGCCAGCGAACAAAGTAGAAATAATTCCAATCCTCATCTTGTAATAATGGCACCAATTCTAAGAACGTCAATGCTCGAAAATCTCTGTCTGGCCACATACATTCCTTACAAACAACATAACGAAGCAATCAACAACTAGTTCGACGGAACAATTGGATTCGAAGTAATAAAAAAAAACTTCCCATCTCAGAACTCAAAAGCCAGAAACATCAAACTCCATCGAAAGAACAAAAGATAGACCCTTCCTTCCTCTCGCCAATCCCCGCAAAAGTCACCAAAGCTTTTAAATATAATTACTCTTTTCCCTCAGAACGGAGAAGAGAGTTCAATCTGCGTAAGTGCTACTTGACCTTCCCTCTCCCGCCTTCCCTCCCCCACAGACGTTTTTTTAATTGTTTTTGTTCCCTCCTTCAATTAAGGAACCTTAATCTCGTTTGGTGAGTTTTATGAGAAAGTGTACTTTTTTTTTGTCTTCCCTCTTATTTTCAATCTCGTGTGTGTGGGGGAATGGAAGGTTTATTAGCAATCTAATTCGATGTGTTTCGGTCGAGGTTTATTAGTCCCATTATGAAACCAGCTCGAAGAGCCGCTAATAGTAGGAGGGTAATTGGTGGAAAGGAGCTTTATTAATGGATTACATGGGAGGGGATTTTCAGGACAATCTTCTTCCACTGATTCTTTCGGCAAACGCGCACCGGATAGCGTCGCCGAGGTAGATAATATTTTCTTAGCTCCTTTTTGAAAGGGGGATTACTCTTACACTTGGCGAAATATGATGCAAGACCAAATGCCTGTACGATCATAACTTTCGTATCTGTAAACTGATTTTCAAACTTTATATTGTACCCAAAAGCTGTATGTGTCCACTATGTAATATGCTTTTCTTTTCCACCTATGCGTGACTAGCCGAGCAAATTCGTCGGTGAGGAGATTGATGATGAGACACTTAAAAATGGCTGTTTTCAGTTTGTCTTTAGAACAAAAATTATGTCCTGATGGTGATCTTACATTTTTGAGAAGATTATTTCTTAACGTCGCACTTCGAAACAACACGGTGGCCGCGGTAACGGACATTGATCAAGATAACGGACTCGAGGCCAGCGTGCCATGAATTCGAGCCTAGTACCTCTGAAGACCCGCCGTGTAGGGAGGGGAAGGCAATGCACGTCGAGGCTTAAACGTCGTCCCATTGGTGTGGTGTGGAAGTTAGGAGAAAAGGAGGTGCCAAGCTTTTACACCTCGCTAACAATAAGACTTTGAGCCACGATAGATTTAACGTGCCTCGGCCCTTCAAGGCAACGTTTCTTCAGGGATAATAAGACTAGAGCCCACGATTTGATCATGCTTACCACGAGTTCACAATTATTACTTTGGCTATCACGGTCAACACAAATGCTCGTTTGGTTTCGGTTTTTTTCCTCCCTCCCCCAAATAAGCGTTACGCTAGATGTACAGAAGATAAGTCATATAATTTAAACAGTTGTCAGATGAAGAGGAAAGCATCCCAAATTTTCGTATCACGTCCCTTGACAAACAAAATACCGAGCTACATTAACGATGACATCCCACCTCAGAGATCCTTTTCTTCACAGAGTAGTGGGGAAAAGATTGGAGGCCCTCATGTAACTTTTAAATGAACCATTCGTACGAATTTAGATTTAGTAGCAGCAAGATTTTTACACGCGCATTCTCTAAAATTGGGAACTCGGGCGTGATATGAACACGCAATCTTCTGATCTGAAGTGGCACTTAAAAGTTGCGTCTAGCGTTTAAAAAAAACATTCCTCTCAAAACCAACCAATACACTAGATGTACCTTGGTCCCATCTATGAAGCGCAGTCCTCATCTAGGACGATGAGGTTTCTGGGCATCATATTCTTTAGGGTTCGAAAAAGGCTGCTATAATCAGATCAGGACGGCGTGTTCCTGAATTAATAATATGAGTGTTGCTGCTAACCGATAGGTGGTATAGTAACCCACGAATCATGGGTTACAAGTAGGTTACTCGACCAAGTAGATGACTGTAGCATTGTACGATTCATTGTTCATAGCCTTTAAAAGCAGCACGAAGAACTATCGAAGAAAGATCTCATAATTTTTTAAACCACAATCAATTGACGACGACGGTATCGAAATTGGAATTACATTCAAGACTAGATTTATTATGTAGTTAAGAACTTTGTTCCGGTGTTTTACCAATGGGGCTACCGCATTACTCAATAAAATTAAAATCTCTGATATTATTAACGCCCTCCAAATCTCAGGAAGAAATGTGCTGAATCTAAAAATCAACTTAGATGTGACGAAGTTTCCTACAAACCCAAAGACAAATAATTTGTTTACAATTAAACTTTTCATTTATATAATGTATGATTATAATCTTCATATAATTGTGGACGAAGAATCTGAAAAATCTAAATCAGCGTTTCACAAACCGTGGGACGCACCCTACCCCTACGAGGGGAAGCAAGCATAATGAAAAGTCGAAAACAAAAGATGATTTAAAAAATTATTAATTTACTGAAAGTAAACAAACGAAATACATATATTTTGATATGATAAAAAATAAATACACATTTACATCGATATAATACACTTATAAATACGTATATCAGTACTCCATAATGTATTTTATAATTAATTTAACAATACCAAGTTAAGAGCAAGTTTAATACTTACCGGTGACCCTATGTGGGTCTGCCATATTTATAAAATTATATACAAAATTAACACTTATCTTGATAGTTTGTACGTTTTATAATTAATCCCGTACCTGCCGATTTTAAGTTACGCGATTCACTCCTAAATGCAACCGTTTTCCACGTATGTTATGTATTGAGTGGAGGGGGAGAAAAGGAATATATATATACATAGAAGTAAATCCTCTGAAATAATTAAATCCTTCGTAAACATTATCAAAGTCCTTTTATATTGCATTCCAAAACCTTCGGAATAATTCTATGGATAGGAGTGCACAGAAAAGATCGTACTTCGGAAAGACGTACGAAATTGACGCTTTGGCTGAGCGAGAGTTTTACATATGCCGGTGGCACTTAAGTAATTTAAGTCGTTTTGTAGTTTTAGTATCAAAGTATAGTATTATATTGAATTCAATACATTGTTATAGTAAGAGAACGGGTGCGTGATGAAAATTATAATTGAATATTGGGTCGAAATATGGAAAGTTCGAGAAGCACTCATCTAAATGCAATATGCGAACAATTTAATATGAGAACGACGAAGTTTTCTGTGAAAGTTTTCTTGCAATAATAAGCAGGTGGGGGCGTATTTTTTCTTTGTCTATGGGACAGTTTTCAATTATCTATTTCCTCCTGACATAAAATATTCGTTAACCACAGGGTCGTAATTTTAAACCATGGTCCGCTGACGAAGTCGACACTGAGCTTGCACATTTCTGTCCACCCATCCAGTAAATGAGACTTTGAGCCAGCAGTAAATGAGTGAATGAATATTAACATCACACTGTTCAGCTACACGAGGGCCTGTGGCGACAGACCTCGTAATTTTGAGCCATGGTCAAGTGACAGGAACGACACCTGAGCTGGCACCCACTCTACTAACTACCGCACCACACCACGGAAGGACGTTTAAGCTCTCGACAAATTGAACGTTCATCGCTCCCCTACACGGCTTTGAGCCGGTACATTGAACGTGCATGAGTCCCTCTACAAAAAGTTTTTTGTAGAGGGTTTGAGGTTTGAAGTGGTATTTGGATTCAAAAAAGAACTCTGATTGAAGCACCATCAGCCATACTGCATAACCATAATATCGCATATCAATCATGGATATGAAAACTGAGAAAATAAGATTAGTCAAATTTACCCATGGTATGAGCATTCAACAGTTTGTTTATTGAACGTTTCCAACAGCCTACTTCTGTCCAAGCATAGGGCCATTTAATGTAAGTACAAAACATTGCTGCTCTAGGGCCAACAAAACAATTAAGCTGGCATCCTATTCTTTCCAGTCCCCTAACCGAGAGTCATGTCACATCTAACGAGTGTCAGCCCTTGCTTGTCATTTTTTGTTTGGAATAAAACAAACCTGAATTATAATCCACTGACCTTTGGTCACGGGCTCATTACTTAATGAACCAGATTATCTCAATCCAATTTATATATATTTGAAAAACTTCTCAATATAAGATCATTTAATGTTAGATGCTCAAATTTCAATAGAATACACGCAATTCTCATATACGACACCTACTGACGATGGACCTAGTAATTTCAAAATACCGTCAAGCACCGGAAAGGGAATTCGAGCTTATATGTATGACTTTTAAATTCCATATTATATCCCGTTAGAACTTTCAGGTCGGCTCCCTTCAAAGAACAGAAGATAACACTATTATTTGCTCTTTACGAGGCTGTTCGAGTATCAGGAATGAAACTCGTGACTCAATTGGAACTCCATCGGTCATGCATTTTTCACTTTTATAACTGTAATTCCAGAAGATACGAGCGCAAAGATCGCTGTAGTCAGTTCGGTGATACAGAAAGAAAGTTTGAATCTCATTGATTATCAGGTAGCCGGGGATCGATGCACATTAAATCTCTTGCAAATTTAAATTGTCACGTCTGCGTGACGTAGATGAGGAGAATGAAATATGGCTCAGATGTCAACCTCGTCATTTGACCGACTGAGGCCATTAGGAGATTTGATTTTAATTTACATCACGCTGTAAAGCAACATGAGGGTTACTAACGACGGATCTCGTAATTTTAAATCATGTTCAAGAAACGAAGACGCACCTGAGCCACCCTCCCCCTCCAATCTTCTACAAGACGCAAAAGGAAGGATCTTTAGCCTCAAAAGACTTAACGTGAATCACTTAGTCTTCAATATTAGTAACTTGGACTATTCGGTTAGTTTGACGCATGTTGGATCCCTTTTAACCCGGGAGCAGGCACGCGGGCCACAGAGTCACCCTAGGCTCACGAAATCTTGAACTCTGAGAAAACTGTTTGTTTGTTATCAATGACCATGTCAGTATCCTCCAATGGGACAATCTTTATAGGAACTAAAATGTATTTGTCACATATCTCCATTTTTTGGGGAGTGGCAAACCATCTTAAAGTACTCGGGGTGCCTGAATTCCCAGCGCGACCACTTTCGTTCCAAAATATTTTCCATGAACACACACAGGCTACATTTTTTCCTCTGTGAACGACTTGGAGGTTTTTATTGCTGACTATGGTACGACTTACTATGGTTTATAATTGTAAATGAACAGAATATAAAAAAATGGGCTCCTGAGATCTCTATTGGATGGAAATGAAACTTTGGGAAAAGAAATTGAACAATCAAGGGAATAATCTGATAAAATAATGAATCTTACTTATGGTAGTGAAAATAAATTTGTGAAAAGCGATGAATCGAAAGGTGTATTTTCAAACAGTTCCATCAAAACAGATATGAAGCCACACGTACCACAAGACACATTGCGTCCTGTCAAAAAGACACAAACAAGAAGTTCTACATGCCATTGGTCGATCCTCAATGACTTGAACAAAATAAGACAGATTTGCCTGCGAATAACATTCCTGTAATGTTAGGGAAGAGTATCTTGGATCTCGTAAAGCCACGCACATTAGAAACATTTTAGTTCGCTTGGATTTTCTCAAATTATCAACAACAACAAAATTTAAACGTTCTTAAAAGTAGGTAAGTATATTTTCTCTCGCTTAAATTATTCACTTGAATTACGATTTTTATCGTGCACAATAAAAATAACTATAAAAAAATAGGATTGGGTTGACTCCCTCTCCCCGCGCGACCACTAACGTTAGTATCGAGTACGCGCCTTCTCCCGGGTTAAATAGGGCAGAAATGGCCAGAAACGTTCAATAAGCAAAGTATTGTTGTCCTCTACCACCACACACAGACACTTTCTATAAATATGTAATATACATATAAAAAATACCAATAAACCTGGAAAGGAATTTTTGCAGATAAAAGGTGTTTTCATGGTGTTGTGTTCACCATAAAATTCGATCCTTTGGTAGCAGGTCAATTGAAAATAAATTCCCAACAAGAGGAACCTATATGCCCTGGCTATTTTGATACAAAAACGATCCCGTACATTGTATAAGGAGATTTTTTTGTGTTATATTACGCTTCTTAACAAACAGTATTTCTTTTGAAATGTAATTTCTCTTATAAATAGCGCTTTTGAGCATTTTGTTGATGATAGATTCATTTACACGTTTTTTGATTGATGTATTAACATAACAGAATCCATAAAACGATCGATCATGCATATCATCAAAACAAACACGTGAAAGAAAGTTTTGATTCGTGGTATTTCGAACTTGGCTTGTCCAAGAAAAAAAAATGTCAAACGTGGATGATAATACTATTTATTGTCACACTATTTGAATCTCTTAAAAAAAATATTCTAAATAATAGAGTATTAAACAATTTTATGCCTAAACTTCATTACATTCCCCTCGTAACGACTAATCAGTTGTTCTTCCAATCAGAAAATTTGATAATACACCAATAGCTAACCACTAATGCAATTTATTCCAATTCTATCAAAATAAAACTTAACTTCATAGAAATAGGAAATTTAATATTCTAAATAATTTTGATGAGCTCATTTGGCGCCTTCAATCCTGCCAACTCCTTCAATATGCCATTGGCTATGAATCTTGGTATTACTTCGTCCATTTTTCAAATATGTTTCTTTGATTCCGAATCGAAATATTTGCAACACATTCAATTGGCAGGAAATGTATTTCCTTCAAGCTTTTTAGCTATCAAAAACTTTTTAAACAAAGTAACACATTAAAAGAAAACTTCACAGTTCGGCGACTTCCTTGAATCAACCATCAATCAAGAGACACGCTTTTACGACAAAAGGCTTCTCCTCTGGGGGGAAAAAATACGCAGACTCATCAAAATATTCCAGGGTAATAAAAATCGGAAAATGCTACTTTAAAGCAGATTCGTTTTCAACGACGAAACACACAATCGGTCGGTATCAAAAAAAAAAAATTTTAAAAATAAATGCTTACGCACCATAATAAATCAGTCAAGAAATATACAAAAGGAAAGGCAATGCATACCTCTTTTGAAAGAAAAAAAAACGAATTAAAAAAAAAAGAGAAACAGGGAAAACATGCACGCATTCATACATTTCGTGCGTAACGTTGCACAAAAAGAAAAAACAAAGGATTTTTTTTAATCATTCTTGTCACAGTTCTAGTTTTAAAAAAATGGAATTTCTCCATCGTTATTTTAGTATGGAACGTAAGGTCCGGATTAGGAAAGAAAAAAAAAAGAGAGAAAGAAGTAAATAATTATTTTACTAGTTTACCTCCAAAGGGAGGAGTAAATCATAATCAAACTTCCTTGCTCGGCTAAGCAAAAACAACGAGTGCGATTATAAGATGAAAAAGTTTCTCTCTTTTTTTTTTTCCTTCCCACCTTGCAAAGCTTTTAATGCACCAAAGGAGATGAGAATGGAAGTCATTTTGTAAAAGCGAAGCTAAGAAAGAGAAAAATTCGTACATTCTCTTCTTCAGGTGGCAATGGCAGAACAATAAATACGAAACAAAAAAAAATTATTTTTTCATCTAGTAAAATAATGGAAAGAATAGTATTGAAATCATTTTTGGAGGAGTAAAGAAAATGTATCGAATAATTTGATGGATTCCTTTAAGATACATCAGCAGCAATGTGATTCCGCAGAAATCGCTTTTTTACAGCTTCCGTATATATAATGGAATGTTGTATAAAATTTCAGCAGGCATATGTAACAAAGGGCTATCTATCTCTAACTCGGTTTTTTTTTTCAATCAAGCCAAATTAGCACTTTGAGATAGAACAACTCCACTCCACAAACGAACGTGACTACTAAATAGCATATAAATAGAGAGATAGAGAATCGATTTATGTGGACAATACAACCAGGATAGGTACTGCCTGAATGACAGTCGCTTTTAAGAATTATTAGAAGATTTCTCTTTGGCGAGTTTAAGGATGCATTTCTTTGAAAATGAGTGCCCATTATTTAGTACTAGTTTAGTGTCTTGTCTACATATCACGAAACGAAATTTAATATTAGATGAATAAAAGTAAATTATTGTGGATATTTATTACTCGTTATTTCGTTTCTGATGTATATTTTGAAATAATCCATTAATTATTAAATAACATCGCCCTTCTAAGTAACACAAAGGCTATTGGCGACAGACCCAGAAATAATATGAAGATAACTGAGTTGTAATAACAAATAGAATCTCAAATTTACAACCACTGAAAATTAAGGAATGTGAATTTGAACAAGTAACTCAATTTAAATACTTAGGCACCATAGTAAATAAGATTAATGACATAAAAATTTAAATCAAAAAAAGAATCAAGGTAGCTAATACCTTGGATTGCGCGAACGCAGTTTCAATCGAAATACATAAGTTACTAAACAAAAATACAGCTATTCGACCCTAGTAAGACCAATTGTTTTATACGGCCGCTGGACAATTGAAAAAGAAAACGAAGAGAAACGGATGGCTTAACGAACATTTTTGGTGCAGTGAGAGAATACGATACAAACTTAAACTTCAATCGAAATACAGAGAACCCGACATAATCAAAGCTTCCCAAATAAGGTGGCTGGGACATGTATTTCGATAGAGCGATGAAAATTCTCTAAAGAAAATAAATTGTCAAACTCCAGGCGGAAAGAGAAAAAAGTGGCTGTATAATGTAGAAAAGTGGCTGAAGGAATTGGGAGTTAACCGATGGAGCATCAAATAGATCAAAATGCTCTAAGCTGACTAATACAACATTGGCCGGTAGCCGGCTGTGTGCTTTAAAAGCAGAACTGAGCTGTTCCAAGCCACATTAACGTGATGACTTTGAGCCTAGACAGATTTATATAACAGGCACTATCTTCTCTACACGGTGGGTGCTACATTCTGAAAGAAATATTTTTATTTGTTCTTTAATTTGTTGCGTATTTGAAAAATTTGCAGTACATAAGAAACGTTCAGCTTCATTTGGTGTTAACCGCATAATACAATATTCATAAATGCACAAAAATCAAAGAAAAACATTTCAAAATGAGTCGCGAAATATTTTCACGGGTATTTGTGTAATTTTCAGGCTTACGAAAGAAATCATTTGCAATAATTTACAATATTAAATTCTTGTTCTCATATTCAAAATCTCTAAAAGGCTTAACCCAAAAAATTTCCAAACACCGCTTGAAATACATTTAAAACAATTTCAAGGAAGAGACAATCTTTTGTATATTTTTCACATTTTGGTTTTAAATTATTATTTTTTTTAATATTTTCAATTTCTTACGCATTAAAATAAGTTTTTATCACCAAAATTCGAGGATAAACAGTTTGGGAAAAAGTGAATTATGAAAATAATAATTCACTTTTTTTTTTCATTCCACTGAGACCTTAACTACTTTTAGCTCTTCCGGATGCTCTTTATTGCATTCAACTCCATGCAACAGACTAGGACTGAAAATTAAAATCCATAAAATTCATATTCTGTTCACGAATTCCAAATTGACGCAGACGGCAGTCTTGAATAATATTTTTGTTATCCAAGAAAGGATCCCCGATTGTCAAACTTTGTGAGTCATATCAAGTTTTAAAAAAATTACACTTAGTGAGTCAGAGCTTGTGTACTAAATGTTTTAAATCTATAAATGCATTTTGGATGGATAAAATTTTGTTCATGTACACTATATTACTGTTACGCTAAAAAAATAATAATTTGTGTTTATAAAATATGAAATTACTAACTAAAAATATTCCGTAATGAATAGTTGGTACATTATTAAATGAAAAGGGATACACGGCACCAACTGCAAATTCATAAAATTCTGACAGATTGAAATGCAAATCTATTTTAAGCAAATACTGACTCCATTTTTGCTTTGGATTAAGATTAATATTGAAGATGATAACTTTCAAAAACAATTCTGCTTCTTCCAAATTTCGCTCTCGGACTCAGTCCTACCTTTTTATAAATGGAGCAGAAAAAGGATTATTGGAACTGGGTCTTTTTGAACACGGAATACCTTCGAATGAGTTTGCTGAGATCAACAAAATAAAATGAGTAAGGATTCACTGCGTACCAATTTTTTGAAATATTACAGCAAAAATAAATATCATTAAAAGATCCGCTTAAAAAAAATAATTTAGAAATGATTTAATGCAAGAGAATACCTACTAAGATCGTGCACATTAAGAATATTCAAAAATCATTGTACTCAACAGTTTTATAACCTGGTGTCTAAGGTGTGTTGATATTCTCCTTCTAGCGCTTTACATGGAGCCCATAATCATAAATGGGTCCGTTATGAGGATTGAGCAAGCAACAAACCTTCTCTTTTAAACACACAGACGGCATACTTGCAAACTTCCGAATCATGCATCTAAGTGTGGCAGAATTCGACGTCCTCTGTCACACAAACGATTGCAATTAAAATGGCGGCCCCCTTCCCTTTCATTTACAAGACTTTTATTAGAACCCTAAAGCCTTTTTTATGTGAGCACACAAATAAAAATGGCGCTCTGAAAGCGACAAAGCGTAGTGGAACAAAAAAAATAATAAAACACCAAACAGCTTTGGAATAAAAGAAAGAACATTTGAAGCGAAAAAAGAATAAAAAAGAAAAACGGCGGGAAAAGTTTAGAAGTTCTGTACAAATGAATTCTATGCATAAAGAGAATTGGAAAAGCAAAAATGAAGCAAAGAAGAAAGAGCCTAATAATCGCCAGAACGATCGCAAGAATTTTATATTCACCGATTAACTGGTCTCATTTTTTCCTCCTCTTTTCTACTTAAATTTTTTTTAAATCTTCTTTTACTTACAGCAAAAGAAATAAAACTGGCCAGTAACGCTTATGGATCACAAAAGATAACGATTTAATACATTAAAGGCTTCTCCGTCATTTTAATCATGAAAAGATCGACTTACAAAAGATCAAAAGAGAAATTGCACCAAAATTATTTTTCTTTTTCAATCAAGAACGACTAAGTTTTTAAGCAGGAATCGATTTAATACGAGTACAATTAAGAAAACATTGAATGTATTTTATACACTTTTGTAGAATTGTTGTTCGTCAATAAGAAAATGTTTTCAAAAATCTCGAAAACCAAATCCATTATTTTGCAAGATCATTAATAGGAAGTATTTGTTCAATGATTAAATGGCAACTTTACTAAAGAAAATAGGTATTTCAGTTGGGAAAATTTGTTTCCGTCCTTTAAAAGTTTGCTGTTCTTTTTCCCATGAAAAAAGGTCTTCTGCAACATTATACCATTTTCAGAATTTTCAATTCGCGGTTATTTGTTCGCTTGTTATTTTGTTTTGACAAAATCCATAGCTTTAATTTCTTCTTTTTAGCGACATTTTTATTAGAACTAAATACTTCACTAGTTAAGAAAGTTTTAAGGTATCCGACTATCCTAAAATTGTGAATTTTATCAAAAATTGACAAATTCTTTGTATGATTTTATTTTATAGGCCATCTTATTAGCTTTATAAAAATACCAAGTTAATTATTTTCCGTTCACTAAAACAAAAACTACAAATGTTTTAGTAAAAGCAGATGCCATTACTTTAAGCAATATGTCCTACTTTAAGATGTGTTTTACTCGAAATGTGTGTGTGTTTTTTAATGCTCAAACGGGGGCTAGCGATTGCTCAAAAAGTTTTGAAAATAATAAACTGAATTTTTTTTTGTATGTTCTGTATAGTAGTAGAAGTAATTTAACCTTAAGATTTATCAATCACTGTTTTATTACAAAATTTACAGTCCTTTATGTGAATATAATCACTGTTTTTTTAAGCAATTTCATATAATAACTAAGATAAAATGCTCTAGTTTTTGTAAAAATTAAAATATCTCTTATCCTGAAGGTCATTTCAAAAATGAATAACATAGCAGCACATCAGAATTGAAAATTTGTTCATAAACTTTTAGTTCAGAAAGGGCTGCGTTTAGGTTATTTTTAGTAAATTTTTACCAGTTTTTTTTTCCATTTTAGTAATAATAATTTATTTTTCTCTTCTTAATTTTAGCATTTTTTTTTTCTTAAAATCTATTAAAAAATCTAAAAACAACAACAAAAAACCCTCATATCTCCATTTGGGGGGGGGGAGTTGTCGCAAGTAGTAATACTTTTACTACTTACTTACTATACCTTAATACTTTTTTTTACAGTCTTACTTTCTTTGTATATATGTTTTTTGGTCTCAAACTATGTGTTAACAGTAGAATTAATTTTAAAAGGGTTCCTTACGAAATAAAACAGCCCTTGCAAACATGCATCACAAAATAAATAAAAATAACATGCGTACAAAATAATTTTAAAATATTATCAGATTTCTACAATGATAATATAGATATTTATTTATTTTTCCAAAGTAATTCACAAAAATTTGAATACTTGAAGTACATACACAAAGAAAAAGTGATAGTTCGCTATCATATATAATGTTACGAAAAAAACTATTAACTTTAAAAAATAACTTTAAAACTTATCTTCCTTAAAAATAATGTATTCTCTAAAAAATTCAAAAATTCATAATAAATATTTTGTACTTATTTATTTACTATAAGTAATATGGTAAATAAATATAAGTAATATGGTAATTGACAAACATTCGAACAATGAAAAAGTGAAAACTGTATCATCTTTTATGATATTGCTTCCCAGTGAAGAGAATTTGTCCGCAGGGAAACTAGTTTTACAGACATTCCACGTTTTAGATACACTTGGAAGCACATAAAATAATAATAAAATATATAACAGTGTTCGTACTTATTCTTTTTAAAGTGTGAAATACTTAGAACTTTTGAGACTGCGTGCGAAAAAAAAGAGATTGTAAACGTAAAACAACATGAAAATGACTAAATAAATGAAAGATATATTCTAGAAGGTATGGGCCTAAGTTATATTATCATTCATTTTATTAAAAAAATTCCTCGGTATATTAAAAGTAAGGATGATGTAACTGATAACATGGATAAGCCATCTGCTCTCGTAAGATAATTTTACCATTATATCATAAACATAGTCTTTAAATACCACAAACTTAGAAAAAAATTTTAAAACTGCTATAATCATCACATATTTTTACAGTTCTAGTGAGATTCTCTTTTATTTGTTGTTCCATCATTTACGATTTTACTCCATTCTTTCAAATATCTTTCAGTAAGTACACGTTCATTCCAGAAGTTAGTTTATGCAAAGTAAGATTACCACACAAAGTGAATAGAATTTTCTAGTTTTATATTGTGCTCTCGGATACAGTTGTAGTGCACTTTCATAATATCGGATCATCATAAATCACCATTAATCATCATATCGGATGATTCTTACTAACCGTGTAGATTCTTGATCCCTTGCATCTCATTGGTCGGAAGAAATGTCTTCTGGCATTTCTTCTGTCCTCCCAGAATTCCACTCTGACGAAGGTAATATATATATCCGAACTTTTTTATTTTGATTGTTGTGTTGGAAATAAAGTTCATTTTTTATAATCCTGCCATTTTTACTTTGCCACTCCAACACACATCCTCCTAAAATGGTGACCCCCGTTCTTTGAATGCAAAATTTTAAAAAAAATTAACTTTAAATAATTTTTTTTAACGCTGCCTGTGCTTTCCATAAATATGGAGGATATTTCGGCTGTTAAAATTCCAGCTTTTGTTTCATCAGGTTTGCATTATGGTTCGGAATGCTCGAATCAACCTTCGAACTGGCAATTCCAAAGCCGATAACCGACGAACGCACTAAATATAATTATTGCGTAGCGCATTTGTCTCCCGATGCGGCAATGGCCGTTCGAGACGTAATTCTTTCACCTGGAAGCACAAATCCATGTTCTAAATTGAAAGAGGAAGTCATTGCCCGATGCGGTGAAAGCAAAAGCCAGGAAATTCGCCGACTTTTAGCCGGAGAACAGCTAGGAGACAGAAAGCCATCGGAATTATTTCGTGTGAAGCAGCGACGCTCAGAATCGCACAATGTGGCAGATTCACTTCTCTTGGAATTATTTCTACAGCAGTTACCGCCTAATGTTCAATCTATCCTTGCAAGTATTCAACCTCTCACAGCTCAAAAAGCTTCAGAAGTAGCTGATCGCATTTTAGAGGTAACACCTGCACAGTTAAGTGCTGTATCAAAATATTCCAGTGCCAATTCTGATAATTGTAGTGAATCGGAACTCCTCAAAGAGTTAAAATTTTTACGGCAGGAAGTGAAAGAACTTCGACGATCGAGAAGTTTTTCTAGAAATCGTTTCAATTCTCGCAATCGCGGGAAAAGCCCTAAGCCAACAGCATCAAATTTATGTTGGTATCATTATAAATTTGCCGCAAAGGCAAGAAAATGTATTCAGCCCTGTTCTTTCCAGGGAAACTTGAACGGGCAGGAGAAGCGGCGACTTATGCCTTGCCTTCGACTTCCTGTCGCCTTTTCGTTCGCGATCCTAAATACAACATTTGTTTTCTTGTTGATACCGGAAGCGATTGCTCAATCCTTCCCGCTAATAAAACTCAAAAACAATCTACTCCAGCGCAAACTTTTATTGCTGCGAACGGTACACCCATTCAAGTGTATGGCCGTAAATTAATGTCATTAGATTTAGGATTAAGAAGAAATTTTGTTTTTGCATTTTTTATTTGTAATGTGTCTAATGCTATTATTGGTGCAGATTTCTTACATTATTTCAATATAAAACCTGACTTAAGAAATCGTAGTTTATTTGATACTTCTACAAAATTAAATTGTAATTGTATTGTTAGAAACTCTAATATTTTCTCTATTAAAACTCATGTTATTGATAATGATTTTTCTAAATTGTTGAATGATTTTCCAAATATTGTAAAACTACCTTGTGCAAAGCAAACATTTAAACATAATGTAGTTCACTATATTGATACTTTTGGACCACCTGTTTGCGCTAAACCGCGTCGCATGGCTCCAGATAGGTTAAAAATTGCGAAAATGGAATTTCAGCACATGCTGGATTCAGGCCACATGCGCCCATCCAGCAGTAATTATTCTTCCCCATTGCATATGGTTCCTAAAAAGGAAAGCAATGATTGGCGCCCTGTTGGCGATTTTAGAGCATTAAATGCTCAAACTAAAAAGGATAAATATCCGATTCCTAGCATTCTCGATTTCACAAGTGAACTACATGGGGCAAAAATATTTTCTCACATTGATCTCGTTAAAGCTTTTCACCAAATACCGATTGCTTCCGAAGATATACATAAAACTGCTATTTGTACTCCATTTGGTCTCTTCGAAAGCACTCGGATGCAGTTTGGTTTGTGCAATGCGGCTAGTACTTTTCAAAGATTTATTGATGAAGTTACTCGTGGTTTAAAAGGTGTTTATGCATTTATTGATGATATTTTAATTGCATCTGAAAATATTCAAGAACATACTACTCATCTTCGTGCACTTTTTGAAAGACTTGATTATTATGGCTTAACAATTAAACCTTCAAAGTGTAATTTCGGAGTGGATAGTTTAAAATTTCTTGGATTTCAAGTTTCCAGCGAAGGTATTTCACCCCTTCCTGATCGAGTCGATGCTATTCAAAAGTTTCCTAGACCTAATACTATAACACAATTGCGTGGATTTTTAGGAATGTATAATTTTTATCGTAGATTCATTCCTAAAGCAGCCTACATTTTAGCACCCCTAATAAAATTTTTAGAAGGTCACACAAACAAAAAGAAACGTTCTCGTGCATATATAAAAATCCTCAAACCCCTCTTAAATGGACTGAAGAAGCGGAAAATTCATTTATCGCTGCTAAGACAGCATTAGCTGATGCAACTTTTCTTAAGCATCCGATTCCTAGTGCTCCTTTAAGTGTTTGGACCGATGCGTCAAATTTCGCCATTGGCAATTCCTTGATGCACCTCTCTAACGGTAACTGGGAACCAATAGCATTTTTATCTTTAAAACTTTCTAAAACTCAACAAAATTGGTCTACTTATGATCGAGAACTTTTAGCTACATAATACTTCAATTAAAAAGTTTAGACACATACTTGAAGGCCGTGAATTTAGCATATATACTGATCAAAAACCTCTAACTTGTGCTTTCAAGCAGAAACCAGAAAAATGTACCCCACGTCAACTCAGGCATCTAGATTATATTTCACAATTTTCTACCGATATTCGCTATGTAATCGGAACAGAAAACAAAGTTGCAGATGCATTATCTAGAATAGAAATTGATGCAATTATAAAACCACCCAGTTTAGATTACAAAAAGTTTGCTCAAACCCAACTTCAGGATAATGAAATTCAATCCTTCCTTCGACCAGATTCTTCTATTAAACTAGAAAAACAATATTTTCCTCTTGAAGATGTTTCTTTGTATTGCGATAAATCACTAGAAACCCCTCGACCTTTCGTCCCTAAAATTCTCAGACAAGTGGTATTTCAAAATTTGCATTTCCTATCTCATCCTGGAATTTCAGCTACTACTAATTTAATTTCTAAGCGTTTCTTTTGGCCAGGAATGAGGAAAGACATTAAAAACAGAGTTCGAGCTTGTGAAAAATGTCACCGAGCGAAAGTATTCAGACATACCAAAGCTCCACTTAGCACATTTGCTCTACCCGTTGCTCGATTTGCACATATTCATATTGATTATTATTGGACTATATCCACCATTCAAAGGATATAAATATTGTCTTACTATCATAGATAGGTATACCAAGTGGCCTGAAGTTATTCCTACCGAAAACATGTTGGGAGAAACCACTGCTCGTGCACTTTAAATGGTTGGATTTCCCGTTTCGGCACACCTGTTACAATTACAACTGATCAAGGAACAAATTTTGAATCTTCTCTAATGAGAGAGCTTACAAACATGTTGGGCAGCCATAGAATCCATTCAGCTTCTTACCATCCCCAAAGTAATGGAATGATAGAACGATTCCACAGGCATCTCAAAAGTGCCATTATTGCCCATGAGGACACTGGTTGGTCCGATATTTTGCCTATCGTATTGTTAGGATTACGTTCAGCAATGAAAAACGATTTAAAAGCAACAAGCTCTCAACTAGTTTATGGTACTACTTTACGTTTACCATCTGATCTCATATCTACAGAATCTCTTCAGACGTCTGTGAACCCCACTTATGTTTCAAAATTAATAACTATGATGAGAAAACTTAGCCCAATATCCCCTGTTTCTCACAGTTGTACGAAAAGTTATGTACATCAATCATTAAATTCATGCACACACGTTTTTCTTAGAAATGACAAAATTCGACCCCCTTTAACCTCTCCTTATACTGGACCTCATTTGGTTAAAAGTACATCCGATAAAAATTTTGTCATTGATATAAATAATAAAAATGTAACTGTCACTATAGACAGATGCAAGCCAGCTTTTGAATTTTCAGAAGACTTTAATTCACAAAAGGAATGTTCAGATTTCGCACCACCTCTCACTAAGCAACAAATTGAAGATAAAACTGTTGTTGATAAAAATACTAGAACCACACGTTCTGGTAGGCATGTACATTTTCCTAAAAGATTAACTTACTAATTAAAAAAATTTTCTTAGTATAATATAGTAACTTAATTAATTTTAAACTCAAATTCCTTCTTTCTTAATATCTAAAATGGGCAAGTTTTTAAAGTACTCATGTTTTTCACACCTCAAGATAGGAGATAAAAGCCCTGAAGGGCTAGGTGCTCCGAATCAAAATCCAGCTAATAATCGTATTGTGTATAAATATTTTTTTTGTGTGTGTGCAATTTATTTATTTTGCAGTGCTTTATTTTTGTATGTATTTTTATGCCGTTCCCTTCGTCACTGGTGTACTTCGTACTCTGTAGTGTACTTTCATAATATCGGATCATCATAAATCACCATTAATCATCATATCGGATTCTTAGGAACGGTGTAGATTCTTGATCCCTTGCATCTCATTGGTCGGAAGAAATGTCTTCTAGCATTTCTTCTATCCTCCCAGAATTCCACTCTGACGAAGGTAATATATATATATCCGAACTTTTTTATTTTGATTGTTGTGTTGGAAATAAAGTTTATTTTTTATAATCCTGCCATTTTTACTTTGCCACTCCAACACACATCCTCCTAAAATGGTGACCCCCGTTCTTTGAATGTAAAATTTTAAAAAAAATTAACTTTAAATAATTTTTTTTTAACGCTGCCTGTGCTTTCCATAAATATGGAGGATATTTCGGCTGTTGAAATTCCAGCTTTTGTTTCATCAGGTTTGCATTATGGTTCGGAATGCTCGAATCAACCTTCGAACTGGCAATTCCGAAGCCGATAACCGACGAACGCACTAAATATAATTATTGCGTAGCGCATTTGTCTCCCGATGCGGCAATGGCCGTTCGAGACGTAATTCTTTCACCTGGAAGCACAAATCCATATTCTAAATTGAAAGAGGAAGTCATTGCCCGATGCGGTGAAAGCAAAAGCCAGGAAATTCGCCGACTTTTAGCCGGAGAACAGCTAGGAGACAGAAAGCCATCGGAATTATTTTGTGTGAAGCAGCGACGCTCAGAATCGCACAATGTGGCAGATTCACTTCTCTTGGAATTATTCCTACAGCAGTTACCGCCTAATGTTCAATCTATCCTTGCAAGTATTCAACCTCTCACAGCTCAAAAAGCTTCAGAAGTAGCTGATCGCATTTTAGAGGTAACACCTGCACAGTTAAGTGCTGTATCAAAATATTCCAGTGCCAATTCTGATAATTGTAGTGAATCGGCTAGGCCCTACGGAGCAGTAGTCAGCGTCACTACCCACTCTACCTGATGGGCGGCTATACATAAAAATCTTGCCTCCCTCAACAGCAAATTCTCTTAAAATTTTAGAAAATCAAAATAAATATTTATTTTTATTTTTTAAAAGTAATTAACACATTCTGAGCACTTCTAGCACCTATAAAACAAAAACACATAAGCTATACAAAACTTATTTTTTTTCCATCACCTACAGGAAAAGGTGATTTTTCTTTAATACCATATAACCAAACTAAACAATTCTGTTTCGAATTGTTCAGCTATCGCGGTTAAAGTATCTAATGAAAATTATAAAATCACAAGTGACTGAGAATAAATAAGATAGAATTGAAGAGAAAGCTCAGGGGCGGGGAACCTTTTTGTTTTCGAAGATCCCGTGAAGTAATTTGTAATCCGATGAACTTGCTATAGCCGTTTCTAATATATTAGAGACATAAAAATTACTATTTTGAACACATCCTTCTACTTATACTACTCAGTAAAAATGTCAAAGGAAAATTTAATGACTAATCGAATAAGAATGCATAGTGAGCAAGTTTATAGAAAAGTATATATTATTATGATAGCTGTGATTAGAATTTTTTTCTTACGCTGGGATCCCGGAAAAACTGGAGACAAAATTAATTCTGTTTAAAATCATTTTTCTAAGAAAAAACAAATTTATCTAGAGCATAATGCTGTGTAACAATGCTCATCTTTCAATGGATTTATCAAATACTCATATTGGGAAATGTTAACAAACATTTTTGCGAACAAATACGTATCAAAAAGGACATATTAACCAGTACATTAACACAAACAAAAATAATTCTTAATTACAGTGGAAAACTGTTACTAATTGAAAAAAAAATTACTCTTAATCAACAGTTTATAAATTTAAGATGGGGGATAGTTAATTTTAAACGTGAAATTCTTCAACAATATTTATTTTTTTAAAAAAATCTTGTTATTAATTTTTGCAAAAAATGAAAGCGGCCAATAGCTCAGTACTTTTGTATTAATTTCAGTGAAGAAAATTCTCGCACCGAGAATGCATTTTTAAAGTTTAATATGGAAAATATACCTTTATTGTATTTTAAAGGGACATATATAGTATGATTTAAATTAAAATCCTTGATTTAATGACTGTTACAACTTTAATTTTTTAAAGAAAAATTTTAAAATGTATACAGGAATTTTAAAATGCTACTCTTCCAAAATTAATTGACGTACACACATGAAATTCGATTTACATGTACGTCAGACTACAGAAGTTGGTATAGGTTTTCGGTTAACGAATGATATTTGTAAAATACTTTTTTTTATGAAATGCTTACTGAAAATTTCTCAAAAAAAATGCATGAATTCTAAATTCAACTATTTTTTCTTAAAATAATGCATTGCCTTGATTAAAAAATGCATACCAACTTTTATTACATGTACTATTGACAATAGGTAGAAAAAATATCAAAGCATTTGGCACAGAAGGAAAAAAAGCTTTAGTATTTTAAATGAAGATAAACTAGTTTTGGGGGGGGGGGGATGTGAATAAAAACGAAGGTAAAAATTATTATAACTCGAGTTTTAAAATTTTGTGACATTATATAAAGTTACATAAAGAATAATTTAGGCTAAACAGTTTATTTACATGTTTGACCGATTTTTGTCAATTGAATCGTATTGTGTCCCCTTAAAATATTATCACTCAATCTGTTATTAATTACGTAATTTTGTATACTGACTTTGCATTTGAGAGAAATTTAGTTACAAAAACACACAAAATTTAATATAATAAATAAATAAATAAAATATCTGAAGAAGAGTTTCATGGAAAATTTAAATAATTAGCAAAAATTCTGATCGTTGAGAAATCATATCAATTACTGAACCCTATTTGATAACAATATATTTCCCCCTGTAATATTTAATTCATTCCAAAAGCCACAGGTTCCCTACCCCTGAAAAAGGGGGTTAGTGAAAAATTACTGAGCTCATCAGTGCTGGGGAAAGTGTTAGGAGGGTTTCGCCAGAGGAAATTGGAGTCCTTCCATCTTTTACACATAAACAAGTCCCTCAAAACGCTCTACCTACACTAATTCATTAGAATGAATTTTAAAAAATTATTTCAAATGGGCTGCATTTTGGCAGAATCACCAAGAATGAGAACCATTTCATTGGTGGCACCATCTAGTGGCGTCTCTCGCTACCAAATTTTTGACGCATTAATTTATTTAATTCAGGCTCTCGTCGGATGCTAAATAGTGTCGTGATTTAATTTTACCGAAAGTACCAGAGCCACTCAAGGGATCTTTTACATGTCACATAATCATATAACATGCTTGCATCGAGTCGAGACCGAACTCGCAACCTTAGACTTACGAGGCGGGCATGCAACCTCTAAGTCACCGAGCCGACAGATGCAAGAATTCCTCAAATGCTAATTTTTGAAACACGAGGATTCCGATAATCCGAAGAGGTTTAAACATGAATGTGATCAAGGAGCTCCATTTTCCTTCCCCAGCAGACCCTCTTAAAACTTGAGGCCATGCAATGTTTCATCAATTCACAATGACTGCTTTATTCAAAAGAGTCATTAAATTTTAAGCTCTTTAATAAAATAAAATCAGATTCACAAGACAACTTGTGCATATTCCTTCATCTTCAAAATTCGGTGGTACATATGCTAGACTGAAATTATTTTTCTCATTTTCCTCCACTTAACCTCGGTACCATACGATTCAGAGATTTTGTACCCGAAAAGGGGATACCGTCTCTGATTCGCTCGGCACAGTAGTTGCAACAAAACCAATTTAAAGGTTATTATTATTATTATTATTAACAATGCATTCTAAAGCAAAGCGAGAAGTATTTGCGACGGACCTCAAAATTTTAAGCCTCGATCAAGTGACAAGAACGAAAACTGAGCTAACATCCTGTTCCCTAAACTTTCAGGGCACGTCAACGTGAGGACTTTGAGCCACAATAGCTTTAACTTTGAGCCACAATAGCTTTAACTCGTATCATTCCCTTTACATGGCGAGTTTTCAGGAGCACCAGTATCACAGTCGTAGTAAATGAGAAAGAAAGCATATGTACCGCTGAGTTTTTAAGGTAAATCTAAAATAAGCATTGTAATTGATTTCAAGTTCGGTAATGGGCTCAATTCGACAATGCCGAGTCACGTGCCACGTAACAACGCCCACATTTGTAGTGCATTAGTACAATGCAAAATTCCTAAGTGTAAATTATTTGCAGCAAAATGTGTACTTTTCAAGTTTATCTACTTCTATAATTTAAATTTTACTGTAGTTTTGATTTTATTTTAGTGGGATATGCTCCTAATGTTTGTTTCATTTCTTTCGTTCATTCTTTCTTTCGAAGTACTTTCGCTTAGTTCCAGTACGCTTGCCTTATATGAAGAATAAGTTTTATATTTAAGTTAAATTATTTCTTTTTGTTCATTTAAAGCAGATTATTAAACTAATAAAAGGTCATACAGTTATTTTTTTATATCCGAATTAAACTAGTATCTCGGAAATAAAATAGATTAATTACATAAGCATCCTTATATATTATAAATTAATTTTAAGGTGATTATTTCATTTTTTTATCTGTAAATAGTGATATTTATTTTAAGGTGAAATGTTTTTAATGTTTACAAAGAAATGGCAACGTCATTTACGATGACGTAGTAATAATTCTACACCATCTGAAAATGGAATGTGAAAACATTAACCAACCATAAAAACGTTGAATGTTTAGATTACATTTTTTTTATTTGTGTTAATGCTTATGATTACTCAAAATTATTTTACTTCCTTGCATTTTTTTTCTTGTAAAACGTGGGTACTTTTAAATCGTGATGTTTCCTAACCTTTGTTTGCTAGTATGAAATAGAGTATATAATCTTAATTCCGATTTGCGTGAAAAGACATAGTAGTATGATTACGTCATTCTAAAAATATTTTAAAGCTAGTTGAAATCTTTTTTGATAATTTGTTGTTGTTGTTGCTTATGCCACCTGATCGACAGAAACAACAGATCAAGGTCCACGAAACATCTCCAGACCCTACTGTACCGCAATCAGCATCACTAACCATTATACCGGATGGGCGACTTTTTGATTATTTAAATCAGATTATGGTACGCCGTGTGAGGGTGTCCGAAAAGTAAGGCTACACTTTAAAAAAATTAAAAATAAACAAATTTTTTCCCTTACGATTTTTTTTTTTTTGTTTTTGTTTTATAAAGAAAGGATTAAAGTTTCTGTTGAATGAAATGCAAACTAGATGTCGCAACGTTCCCGTTTATCAACATTCTCTTTTTAAAACGGCTCCAATGCACGAACATAATCTCGTTTCAAAATCGCTTTAATTGCATTGCACGTTAAGTTGTAGCACATGCTTTATCGAATTTAAATCTGCAACATGTGTACAGCGAGAACGGGGAACCACCCCACTGGAATTTGGAAGTGAGAAAAAGGGGTGTGGATGGAAAGAGGTTGACCAATACTTTGGACTTCTTGTAGGAATGCGCGAAAAACTTTACTTACAAAGCTTCAATTAGCGACACTGATGAAATGAAAAGAAGCGAATTGCGGAAACCATTCAGTTTTTTTATCCTGTAATGCTTCATAGAATGTGGCTAGAAATCTCGTGTGGACTCGATGTGTTGCACGCAATTAATGGTGCACACATTGAAACCGTACAATAAAGCATAGTAAAAATACATTAATGCTTTCTTTATTGAACAAAAAAAAACACGTAAGAGAATATCTTTATTTCTTTCTCTTTCTGTAATTATTTTTTGAAAGTGCAGTCATACTTTTTGGATATGCGGCATTATGATTTTTTTTATAAATTAGTTAAAAAAAAACAGCTACTTTTATCACAAAATAGTTCTTGAAAAATTCTGACCAGCACATTTTAGAAACGCTAACGCTGGAGGCATTCGAAGCCTTGTACTCTTACGTGATGGTGACGTCATATGAACTGAGCCCATTATTTTCTAACGACTAGTTCTAGAGTTAAAAACAAAAGCTTACCTCATTCAGTTGAGCTACTATCTTGTTGAAAGCGTTGATCCAACGTTTCTTTGCTCGAGACATGGTGGGATCGTCTTCGTCGATCGGTATTTGCGGAACCTCCTGTTGGGCAGCTGCCATCATGGAACCACTTATATCGAGCAACGGTACATCGATCGGGCCTTTGGTAGATATGACACTCGGCCTCCTGTCTCTAGTTCTATCTAACTCACTAGTGTCCACAGTCAGAGTCAAAGATGTTTCGTATTCGACAGGCTCTCTGGGAGACGGAGGAGGTTTGAAGTTTATATCTAAATCGAGTTCTTCCTTAATTTCAGGTGGTTCCTTCACCTGGATTTCTGGATATTCTGGTTTAGGCAGTTCTTTCTCGTACTCTTCTTCATTTGGCAACCACTCGTTTCTTTCGTTTTCATCCTGCCATTCGCCGATGATGGCATCCATCTGATGGTCCGTCATCTCCTCGTCAGCCCAATCCTCCTGGACTATCGTTTCTTCACTCCAGCCGTTTTTGGTCGAATCAGCATGGCTCTTCCACCGTTCAGCATTCCGTACCGGTTCAGTCGTACCGTTGCTGTCCCACCGTTCCTCGTTCTTGACAGGTTCGGGGGCTGCTTTCCACCTTTCGCCGTTCTTTGCTTTGACCGAATGCTCATTCCATCGATCGCCATTTTTCGCCTTCACTGAATGCTCATTCCAGCGATCGCCATTTTTCACTTCGGCCGCGTGGCCATTCCACGTCTCGCTAGGCTTCGTCGTTGGAACAACTGAATGACTATTGCGCCTCTCGGCAGGTTTCGCAGGTTCTAGTCCTTTATTGCCCCATCGATCGTTAGGTGGAAGAGGTAGTTCAGCTGGCTCCTCGTTCCATCGGTCAAAGGTTTTAGGTGGCTCAGGCGGATGGCTGTTCCAGCGATCGGGTTCCTTAGCAGGTTCGACAGGATGACTGTTCCACCGATCAACTGTGTCTTTAACTGGCTTCACTGGATGGCCATTCCACTGATCGACGTCTTTCGTTGGTTTAGGCGGATGTCCGTTCCACTGCTCGACATCCTTCGCCGGTTTCGTTGGATGACCATTCCACTGGTCAATGTCTTTCACCGATTCTACAGGATGGCTGTCCCACCGGTCAACCGGTTTCACGTTCTCCGGCGAGACCCTCTCAGGCACGGGAGGAGTGTCGTCTACCCAACCCTTTCTACTATGCTTTGGCACTTTGATAACAGGAGGCAGGGGTGGTGTTTCCTGGTGATTCCAGTCAGTTGGAGGACTCTCTTTCCCCCAATCAGCACTGTCTTTGCTCCATTCAGACTCTAGGCTTCTCTTCTTCCAGTCACTGTTGGTGCTATCGTTGCGCCACTCTTCAGGTTCTGGTACGTGCCTACCCCCTCTGCCACCCACAGTACCATTCACTTTACTCCAGTCAGTTCTGGGTTCCTCTGGGATGTATTTCCCAGCCATCTTGCCGGTTGTGGGCGGCGAAGGTTCCGGCTCACCATCCCATTGAGACATGTAATAGCTGTCCTGTTCGGAGAAGCTGGGCAGTGGCGTGTATCGGCTGCCTTTCTCCCAGTCGGTGGAAACAGAATCTTCTCTAAAGCTAGGATAACTTTCGAAGCTACTCTGGGGATATGTTTCTGTACTGTCTCTATAACCATACTCTTCTGGATTGTAGTGCTCCACGAATCGGTCGTGAACAGACTCGTCGAAGCCGGTCTGGCGTTCGAGACTACGCCGTCTGTCGGACCGTTGGAAGCGTTCTAAATTCTTTTTGTCAGTCTCGTTGTCTATGGTGTCCTCATCCCAGTGGCAATGACGAGAGCTTCGGTCAGTTTCAAAAGAGTAACGCATGTCACTCTCATAATCTAAACTAAGGCTGTTGTCATAGCCAGAAGTGGACCTAGTTGAGCGAGACCTATTGTACCAAAAATGTAAAATAAACATTAATGTAACTTAAAAGATCATCAAAATTGTACCTACATTAGAATATCGAATAACTAAATGTAAGGGCATGTTTTGGGGAAATGTTTGCACTTTTTCACTTAATAGCTTCAAAATAAAATATCATATATCACTTGTTACAGTGCAGTAACTACACAGTGTTAATGCCAAAATATAACTTTTATGAAAAGAATAATTCTTTGCTGTACTTCAACATGAAATTTAACAGCTTTACCTTGCCATGGTTGATATGTGTGTAGAAAAGAAATTTCGAATAGTTCGGAGGACCGTACTAAGTTCAATACCTTCATTTAAAAAGAAATAAGCAGTTAAAGTGTAGTTACCTAAAACAGCATAAGTTCCTCACTACAGAATAATAAGTTCTTTGAAATAGACATATACTAACTTATACTTCACAAAAAAAAAACAAAAAAAAATTGTGAGAAAAAGATGATGAATTGTAAATTTTAAATTGCAAATTTCAAATCATATACCAAGTAAAAACTTTTTCTGATTCTAATACCCTGGGTCACTTTAAAGCAAATGCTCCTTTTTTTTTTTAAGACTCAGCACCTATATACCAAAAAATAGTTTTGAATTTTCTATGTATTCTTTTTAAGACACATTAACAAATGGCAAACGAATTTTAATAAAACTATAAATATATTTTTGTTTCACACTTTTTCATTATTTTTAACATTTTATTCACTGTAATACAAATTCTCTTAAATTGTTTTAGTACTTTTTAGAAGCATAGTCATTTTTGCAGAACTTATATTAGAAATATTAATTAATATAACTATATTTGATAAAAAAAATTTCAATAAATAATTATTTGTACTGTATATTTTAAATGAATATTTTTATTCATTTTCTCTTATTACTTAAATCAAAATGGGCAACATTTGATTTCTATAATTTAAAATATCTTTTTTTTTTATTCTTTATTTTTAAATAAATAGATTCTTCAAATACTTACAATGAATATATACATCAATTACCAAAAGAAAAAAAATTTGTCCAACTACACATAACAATAAACACAATAACTTTTATAAGTGCAATTCCATTCACATTCAATTATGTTAATTCAAGTTTAAACAACAGGCTTTCATTTTATTTAAAATGTTTATACTTTCAAAACAAATAGAAAAAGGAAGTGTTCTATTTTTCTCATATGCGATTCATATTAACATGAATTTATTGTTCATAAAAGCCAGAAAGAAACCTAAAGTTAAAAAAATCACAAAAAAAGCAGATAATTTTTTTCAATAATGAAAACCTTGTATATTAATATTATTAAAATTTTTTTTACTTTCTTAGATAATTGACCATTTATGTATAACTTTTTACAAGAGTTAAAAATATATAAATAATTATGTATAGTCTTTTGAAGTCATTTTTTTATCCTCAATTTGATTTCAAAAATTAGAGTAAAATTCAATCAATTCTTTTATTTTTTAAAAATTTTTCAGTAAGATATTTCTATATCACTTTTCTTGCTTTAGGGAAATTAACAAATAATGTATATTATTTAGAATATCCCTTTTGAGAATGGTAGTTTAGAAACACAAATTTTATAAATCAAATATATAAGTACTACCATTTTAAAATAGTGTGTTAAAAAATTCTTACCTGTCTGTGCTGTGTGAATTCATACGACGATTGGGCCTACTATTATAATACAGTGGATCTTCAGATACAGAGTTACGATCCAAATAATCATTTCGATCTCTAGAATTGTAAGGAAGGTTATCGTAATCTGTTTCATAACTATTGCCTGGTTCTATGTATCTGAAAAAACAAGAATTTTTAATTTTTAAAAATTTATCACAAATGACATTTATGACATATAATATATATAACATAATTTATCACATTTGACTAAAGTTACAATAATATATTACCAATTTCCCACGCGTTAGCCAAATTTAGTCAGTTTTAAAGCACAAAAGGCTTCATAACTCATTAGGTATAAAATTCTTCTTGTATTTTAAGAAATATATCTAAAGCATATATACATATTTAAACATTGTATTCTGAATTGCATTTTTGATAATATTTATTATTCAAAACATTTATTAATGCATCTAGTTTCTCATTTCTCTCTCTCATTTTATTAGGAAAAAGCAAGATAAATATCTATAAACAAAAAGCACGCTTGAAAATAAGAAGCCAGTAATTATAGGAAAGATTTCAACATTAATGTTTTGAGTATATATTATATAAAAAAACATTTTAAATAATTATCTCAAAAATAATTTATACTGAATACAAATTTTGAGAAATGACATTTTTCAGTTTTATTTTTAACTTTTTATAATCTCAGTTTTACAGATTACTTTTATTCAAACTACATACAAATTGTATTCATCACAAATAAAATTTGCAGTCATAAAAATTTCTTAGCTCATGAACATGATTAAAAAATGTATTGTGACAAACCATAAAATACATTGTCCAGAAATTTTGTAATAATGCATTGGAGCAGTGGTCAAACTTCTTTGACTCGTGCAACCCTTAGAACTATAAAATGTTTCGGAGGAACTCTATTATGGACGGATAAAGCTGCATGGACACGCATTATATTTAGCAACTGGAATATGTGCTTACATTTTTTTGCATAAACTGTCAAAGTGTAGGTCCACTGAAATTATCTTCAGTAGCATTTCATATTCTGTGTTACATTTGTTTTTGTAGCTACTCACATTTGAGAAATATTTTTCATTAAGATACATTGTTCTGGATGACATTAAAATGTTTAGAGCTGTGTGGGAAATTATAAATATTTTGCATGAATTTACAACCCAAAATTTAGGAGCTGTTCTTGATTAAATTTAGATTTTAACATTGAATCTGTTGATATGTTGATAAATTGTTCCCTCTCCTTCATTACAGGTGTGTTTTTCAATAATTGAAAAAAAGTGCATTTTCCATTAGAAAGCTATTTAGTTAAACAAAAAATTGTACTAACAAGTATAAAATTATTTTGTGAAACCCGGTATAATACAGATAAAGAAAAAACATTTTAATATTCTTCTATTACATTATAAATAAATTTTAAAATTATAACAAAAGTACTTTTAAATGTATAAATAAAATTTTCAGTTTTAATGATTGGGATGAGTGTTAGATATTCGTGATCATGAAAATTTCACACAGAAAAAGAATCCATTTTGCATACACAGTTATAACTTTCTTTTTGATTTTTTACTGGGATTCAGGGAACCCTTGGGTATGCCTCATGGAATCCCAGGATTCCATGGAACACAGTTCGAAGACCTCTGCATCGGAGCATTGTTTACATATATTGAAATGTTTTCTGTTTTACAATTAACTACCATCATGATATAAAATAAAATAAAGAATATTTTATTTTACAGCAACATAATATTAATGTTATTCACATCTCCAATAATTATTACATTTTTTCCATTCTTAAAAATTTAATATATAGATAGTTAATAATTATAAAAGGGCATATAAATGCAATTAAAAATGTACTTGCTATAAACAATAACTATAGACAAGAAATTTGTAATAAAAACTTAAATATATATGCATGTTTTATAAAACTAATGTATACAATTTTTGTAGAAGAAAAATGGAAGAATCAATATTAAGTTATTTACTCGATTAGTTAAATCTAAATTCAACTAAGAGAACTATATATTTCTGGTAAACAAAAATATGGAATTGAAATAAAGAAAATCATTTACTTAGCTCTGTCCCCATTGCGGGAGGAAGGGTATTCGGAAGCCCTGCGAGTGATCTCCGCAGCTCCACCGAACTGTGACGCCGAGCTGTTGGGATGGTGAACGGAGGCACTTGGGTGTTGAACCGTAGGGTAACTGACATCACTGGTGTAATCACTATCCTCAGAGATGCCAGCTAGGAAAAGGAGAAAAAAGTCCAACTTGATACTATTCAAATACCCTAAACTATTTAATAATCTCCTTAACACAATAATACATCTTTGATAAGTATAATCTGTTTGTAATATGCTCTTTACAAAGATTTTTAATAAATCAAATGTAAGAGGATTTCACTTTTTTTCTTTAATTTTATAGTCTTTTTAAAAAAAATATGGGTGAATGATACAAATCTAGATTTACATTAAACAAATTTAAAATATTAAATAACATCAAGAAAAACAATATTTAGAAAGACAAAAGAAATGAAATTACTTATCTAAATTAATGGCTTGAACAAAAAAGAAGATAGCTTAGTTAAAATAACATTTATTCAAAGCTCAAATATTTTAATTAGCAAAACTATTATTTAATTAATTAATTAGCAAATTAATTCAGAACAAAATATCCCACCATTAACCATTTATAAATTCAACAGCAGAAAAAACATTTTATAGCATAATTGGAAGAAAATTATAAAATAACCAAAACATAAAAACTGGTGACAAATCAAATAACGCATAAATTTACCTAGCGTACACATAACTTTGACTTCTATACATTAAGCATAAAAGTTTTATTTGAAATAAAAAGGAAAATTCAATGCAGATAAGCATTTTTTATTAAAAAATAATTATAGTAATTTGTTTCATGATTTTCATTTTTTTTAATCCAAATTAGTCTATTTATTCCTGTACTTCAAATGGAAAAAGAAAATTCATTCGGAATATTTGATATACTTGCATATATTGACATAATTGATTTGAAATTTAAAATTTAGAAGCCAACTTATATGGCATAAAAGTTTAGGCATTCTTTGAAATTATTAGCCACCAATCACTCGCGTGGGGTGTTCTCTACACCCCGGCTATAATATAAAGTTAATGTATTTTAAAATGAAAATTTTGTAGGTTTAGTTTAAATTAATGTTAGTCTCATTTTTATGCAATAAATTTAATTTTATTTGTATAATACATAAAACAACGTGTACTTTATAAAAATGTATCCAAATTGACTAAAACTTTTTTTCATATTTAAATACACGTGTTAAAAGTTTGGGGTGTTCTCTACAATCCACGATTAACGACGGTAGCAAAAACAGGCGCGAGTGACTGCAGGTTAAAAAGAAAGAAAGGAACAGCAATAATATTCAGAAGTAAAATAAAGAGTTTTTTTTTTTTGTACATATTAAACATGTCAGAAAACTTATGTCAATTCCACATATTAGGGAATATCCTTTTAGGAAGATTTGATAATGGATAAGAATAAGATAAGCATAAAAGAATAATAGAAGGTACAAATTCTATTTTTCCAAGAGTAATAAAATTTCCTAAGTACAAAAAGTTAAATTTTTAAAAAAAACAAGTAATATAAAAAAAAATTAAGACAAATTCCTACTTACGGCAACAAAAAAAAATTTAGTTTATTTTTATAAAAAAAATTACAATTGATATAAATTTGTAACTACATTTGACAAAATCACAATATTAAGAGGCAAAATGGAAAAAGGTTTTCCTTGCAATTTTCCATTTTCCTTTCTATGTATAGTGTTGGGCTATTATTTTTGTTTGTTACTATTCATTTATACTCCAATGAAATAGTACAGTAAAAAGAAACCACATTCTCAGAAATCAGGCCATCTTAGGTATATATATAGGGAGAGTGTGAACTAATAGTAGAAATTGAAAAAAATCACTTATGGTAAAAGCAGATCTTGGAAAAATTAACTAACTGTGATTTAAACATGCAATTTAGTAGTAGTATAATAGGACTAAACCTATGGGGAAAAAGACAAATGAATGTTTTGTGATGGATTGATGTATGTCCTTTCTTTAACTTAATCCTCTTGGGAAATCTTTGGTCTATCAATTCGAGTTTACTCGTAACCAACCCTCTGAAGAAGCAAACATGATTATTCATATTAGATCAGATATATATAGTCTAGGTTTTCAAGCTAGGGATATTGAGATATAGAGAATGCAAAGAGAAGGATAGATTGCCACTGATCAGATACTATTCTATTTTATAAAATGTTTCAGAGATTAGATAGTTGAAAGAATTAAAGTAACAAGAGGTCATATAGTTAAATAATAGCTCAGATATTTAGGGCAGTGTGTTTAATCCTGATATAAGAGGGTCGATATTTAAAGTATTCTCATAATTCGCACATCTCGTTATTTACTCTCATATTGCTCAGATTGGGAACATCTCTTCTCGTTTGAATTATTATAACTATGTTGGTAATTTGTGTGTTCAATAAATAGATTGATTAACGAACATGGCTAGTCATCCTTTTCTTCCTCCCACATCTCTAGGCGGGGCTGAGAGAAGATCTCACCCCTTATAGTTTTACATTAAAAAAACATTAAGGAAGCATATTTGAGGAGAGTGTAGTTAAAAATTCATTGTTTTCATTTCAAACATATCAAATTTAGTTAAAATACAAAGTAAACAAAGAAGTTTTATTTCTAAAAAAATTGTGCAGAGTTCAAAATTTAAACAAAAAAATGAAAAATGTGTAATAGCTGTCTCATAATGATTAAGAAAAATAATTAATAGAATTTTTTTTCAGCAACCTATTTTCATTTTGGCATTAATTAATTGCTTGATTGGCATCATTCAAGAATGATTCTATTACTTTTTATGGCCCTTTCCAGCACAACTTTTCTGATACTTCTTTACAAAATTATTAAATTTTAGAGCAACTTACCTGAATGTAATTATAAACTGATTAAGAAGCAAAAAAGAATTTAAAAGCTGTAATTCAATAAAAATTAATTTTAAATAAACAATGCACAAGCATTCCAGAGAATTCAAACAATATTTAAACAATTGAGTCCATAACACTGAAGAAGAATTGTTCCATAACATACAAGACAATTTATATATAAAGTATAAGAATCTGTCTGTTATGAAAGACTGACAATTCCATCAAAGACAAAGAGAGCATGAGTTAGGCAACGAAGCTATATGTAATAGAAATGGATATTATACACAGATCATTCTGTAATATCTTCAAGTTACTTTGAAACTATCAATAGTGTAATTTGAATCTTATCTACAAAATTATTTTTAAAAAGTTTTCAAAATTATAAAATAAAATAATAATCTCAAAATGTAAATATACTGCCACTTTTGTTTCAGTTTGGCTCAAAAGAGTATTGCCAATTTATATTTTAGGGGCATATTTCCCGCTTACTAATTAATGTTCTTTAAAAAACTGTGGAGTCTTAAAAATAAAATTTGGTTCTCTTTTGAGGATTTCTACATTAATTTACATAAAGGGTTTCTAAGAAAAATGTTGGAAATGCCAGTATAAATTAATAGACAAAAATAATTTTTTTTAAAAATTCAAGTTCCTAATATTTTTGAAGATACTTTCTGTAGAATTTAATTAGATGAATAACTAGAGGAAATCGTGACAGAATTCCTGTCATGCAGAATCACTAGAATGAATAAAGGGACATTTTGTCCATACTATTAACTTGCAATTTTTATTAAATGAAATGTTTGAGCCAAGACAAAATCTTGGCCTTGATAAACAAGATTTAAAAAAATCAAAAATTGAATAATTGCTTTTGAATGATTTTGTCTAAATTAACAATTGCTCTAATGCTATACATCATTGGGCCTCCTCAATAGGAGCCATAATAAAGTTACAAAGATAACATTTTGGCTAATACTCACTCTCCTAACATACATATTTCCCTGCTTTAGAACATTGAGACTGAATCAAGTTTAGCCACTTGTGCTGGCAAAAAATTCACTGATGCGTGTACCAGAATGGTTCTTTCTGTTTCTGTAACAATCACATGATGACGTGCATACCCTGTCATGGGCGATTCTGTGACAAAAGCATCACAATGAGTGTGGCACGTCTTTCCAGCACAAGTGGTTAACAAAGAGCAAGAGCAAATACTCCACACAATAGACCTTTGAAGAAGCCGAACATTCAAACTTACAATACAGCTTGAATATCTCAACCATGGACTTTAATTCTGAAGACACTGGAGGTCCCAGGTTCCAAGCATATCCATTACTGATTATCATAATTATCAGAGATAAATTACGTTCAGTGGCATTACAAGACACAGACTTTTGCAGAATTCGATACCTCAACATCAAGTTCAATAGTTTTTTGCAGTAATTTTTATGATACAAAATTCAGTCTTATTAATATTGATGTCACTCTCAAAAACCTGTAGTACATTTCATACTACTCATCTGATAAACATACTATTCAAAGTAGATTCATAAAAAAGTAATTCAACAAACCATTTGTTATTATTGACAATTTTGTGTAGACAAAAACAACTATAAAGGCGCTGTCTAAAATTAAGTACCATTACATGCTCTAGCTATCAAATGTTTATATTGTTCTATAAATAGAGAAACATGTCACATTTTTTCCTTGGCAATATTTCTACAAATAGCCATAAAATATCGTGCTTCATTTTCTTTTTGATAATTTGTACACCTGTTAAAAATAAAGCATTTCTTTCTCCGTTTAATACTAAATATAAGACTGAAATATCCTTCAAATTTCAGAAATGATAAGCATAAATATCCAGGAGACCAAACTTTTAACATTTTTTTAAGCAACAATTACAGTAAGACAAATATGATGAGTAATAAAAAAATTCTTGCTCAAATATTACAATGATTCTTAACAAAAATAAATTAAATAACAAAAATTAGAGTTTTCCTACAGAAAAAAAATGCTTAGAAGCAGAAACTTGATATTCAAGTTATTCTAGAAATATTATTTACACTAATTTAACACACACATTTTCAATAAAACATTATATCAAATTACATTATATGTATGAACAACATCTGTTCACTTTCTTAAGCATAATAGTTTCCAAAATGGCATTACTACAAAAATGAACTATGAAAAAAAATTTTAAGTAACACAATTCCAAAAATTAAGAAATTGAGAGTATATATATTTAAATCAGAAATAACATGACAAAATATTTGTATGAGAATTTTACTAACATGCAAAAAAATAATAAGTAATTTAATCCAATATTAATCCAAAAAAGTCATTTTAAGGTAAATAGTTTAAATGAAAATGAAATGAATAAAAGAACAAAAAATTACAATAATATAACAAATATTTTAGTTCTTTATACTTACATTTGCTAAAATATATATTTTTTTTAAATTTAGAAAATTATTTTTAAAAAGTTAATATTTTTAAAAACATAAAAACTAAAATGTTTTTTGAATGTTATTGCATTAAAAATAATTTCTTTTTAAAACACTAATACAACTGAAAATAAAACTGTTGCCAAAAATTAGATTTTAAAGAAAATGGCAAAAAAATAAAGTTTCCATCATCTATTGTTCATTTATAACTAAGTAATACATTTAAACTACAAAAATGTTAAATTTCCATAAATTTTTATTTAAATGTATCAAAACAACTTTTGAGACATGATATTAATCAATTTTCCAACAATAATTATACATAATGACTACTTATTTCTTTCATGAAATAATGTGCAAAATTTTATGTTAAATACACAATTTTTACTATCCATTTTGGTTCATCAACAATGATAGTAATACAATAAGCTCTTATTTATCTCAACAATATTAAACTGAAAATTTTATCCATATAGCTCTTTTAAAAAAATTAGTAATTAATAAAATAAAAAAACATGAGGTTTCCGGCAGTTATTTTTCATCTAACACATATGTAGGTGATGCATTGCATTCCATTGATGATTTGTATTCCCTTTTGTGGAATTATTAAATACCATACAATAATTACTCATTCAAATCTAAACTGCACCCGAATTCTCAACTTTTTTTGTGAACATTTTTTTAAAAAATAGTGTAAAATGGCTTATTAATATCCAATATTAACAAAATTTTTAAAAAGTTAAAATGAGAATTAAAATGAAGGGAATAATTATGTAATTTATTTTACCAGTATTAAATTTTTTTTAAATACATACATTTTTGCCGAAACCATCAGCATCATGTTCAGTTTCTTCCATCCAAAGAATTTTTCTGCCTTTCTGCCTTGAGCTGTACCCGATTTTCAGTAGTATTAACATTGGGGGGGGGGGGGGAATGCGGCTTATATATAGATTTCAATAAATACAATAATTTACTTCTTTTTTTGTAGTGAAGAGAATGGTGTGTTTAGTTATGCAATTAAGATAATTTCATAAATTATTTGCTTAATTCAAATAACCTAAAATTCAATTCACCTGGATTAACAAGATTAGACAGTATTTCAATAACTTTAAATAGCATCACTATAATGATTTTTTGATATGTACCCCATGTATAAAAAATTTTAATACTTACAATTAAGTGAAAAATTATGTCTTCTATCTTGTTCCCTTAAGCTTGATATCTAGAAAACAAATACTTTATTTAGAGCATGTCACTTTCAAATATATTAAATAAACTGGAAGGATTATAAAACAAATGCAGTATTGTTACTTTTCAAATGATAAAGTAAAAATTTCTATTATTAAATAAACAAAAAAACAAATATAAGCAAATTTATATAATCACATTTGAAGCAAAAAAAGAACTTGTAAATTATTAAAAAATTTATTTTTAAGTATAATTTTTTTACACATTTGGTTAAAATTTAAGGCAATAATATTCTCACTCATACTATGTGGAACAAAATTAATCAATGTGTGAACCACATTCAATTAATCCAGCATTTTAAGAACATTACAACACTATATATATATATTGTATGATTAAAGTATGTTCAATTTAAAATGAAATTAATTTTAACTGTTGATTCCATTTTCCAAGAATTAATTTTATCCTCAGATTTAATCCTATTCACTAGAATCTGTTAAATGATATATTTTTTTAAAGAGTGCAATACATTATTTGAGCAGTTTTCAGAATAACACTTGTCTTTTTTCATAAATTTTGCAAAATTAACTATTTTAATGCTGACATTTCATAACAAATTAAATTATTACTGTAAAACAAGTTTCATACATAAATTTCAGTTTAATTTTGCATATTGCTTACTGTTTATTAATATATTTAAAATATAAATACATAAAGTTTTATCAGCAAGTCACAAGAGCAACTAAACAACTTATGTTGCTAATATATAGTGGCATAGCTACCACTGTATCAATGATATAGGGCCCCGAGCTACAGGGGCCATATAACAAGGTCTTAAATTGTAAAATGTTAACTAGTCTCCTTTTAACAGAGTTCCCAATTCCAAAAATAAGGGCCCCAAAGAATTTTAATACAGGGCCCACTCAGGAATAGCAATACCAGTGCCAATATACAAAATACAATATATACCAACAGTGGCGTAACGTACACCCAAGGCTTCTAGGGGGCCCAAAACCTGACTGACGCCATTAACGTAGATTTTCTCAAAATTCGCCTTGCATTTTTTAAAAGCGAATTTTTAAGCGATTTTTCAATTGGCAATTTAAAGTCATTCACAATCAAAATTTTAATATGCTTATTAAATATCTTTTTAATCCAATAACCAAATAAAAAAAAATTTTATTTGCTGTAATCCGTGCGATGAGATACTTTTCTTCGGCGGGTTTCTTTTTAAACCTAAACTACTAACAGATAAAACAAAAGCCAGACTGAAAATCGAATAAAATGCTAGGAAGATATAAAAATTCATCACTATTATTACAACACTATACCTTACATTAGCTGTAGGGAGAAGGGGGGAAAAGATTTACTTTCACGAAGCAACAGAATAACTAATCGACATCTTTAGTTCCTCCCCCCCTCCATGTATTTCATTTTCATTTAGCGAAGTCATAAATAACATACATCTGTTATCCTTTTTTCAAGTAAAATAGTGTTAGGATACTTGGAAAAAAACAGATAGCCTTTTAAATGATTATTTTGTCTAGATTTATGAATATTCAATCAAATGAAGCATAATGAGAGAAGAAAGCATAATGGAATGTATCAGTTTTTTATTTCTTTTTTCATGGAATCATTTTTGCATCATACAAAGAAACATTACAAAAAAACATATTCATAAGCCTCCGGAGTTCTGGAGGACTGTGATATTCTCCAATGAGAGCAAATTTTGCATTTTTGGCATAAAAGGGCATAAATTGGTATGGAGAAAACTTTGCACAGTGCTTCAAAAAGAGCATTTAGAACCAACAGTAAAGCATGGTGGTGGTGGTGGTGTGGAGGTGCATGGCGAGCAATGGTATTGGAAATAGGAGTATATCGAATCAATTATGAATAAATTATTATCTCAAAGTCTTAAAAACAATTTAAAGGAAAATGCTACCAAACTCGGCCTAGAATAGTCATTTTGTTTCTAACATGACAACGATCCTAAGCATGCTGCTGAGATTGTGAAGCTTTGGCTCCTGAATAATGTCCCAAATCAACTGCATTTGCCTCTGCAGTCACCTGGTCTGAATCCTATAGAACACCTATGGGATTTTCTGGAGTGTAGGATTTATCAACACAATATATCTAGCAAGGATAGATTGAAGAGTGTTCTTAAGGACGAATAAGATAAGATAAGACCTGTTGAAACCACTAGACTTGTTGATTCAATGCCGAAACAACTTCAGGACGTTTTCAAAAGATGGGGTTATCCAACAGCTATTAAATACCTTATTATCCTTTTTAAATAATTTTTATAGTTACTATTAAAAGAGTGAAAGCAGATTTTTTTACTTGATTTTTGTTAGTATCGCTACAAACATGTTTTTATTTTAAAAGCTGTGAAAGAAAACCGAGTTTACTTTCGTTGTTCTCAATACTTAGAATGAACTAAATAAAATATAATTTTAAAATATTTTCAAATTCCAGTTTTTAACTTTTTTTTCCCGTTGTTTATGTAAGCAGTAGTAGGTGAACACAGACTTTTTCTGGCAAGTGTATATTTCTCTTTCTCATATATATATATAGGATCTGGCTTGGGGCCCAAGACTTCATCTTGCGGGGGACCCCAATTATTTGCTGTTACGCCACTGTATACCAATAAAGAATACATCAACAGTCCAATAAAATTAATAATGTAAACAACAATTACACATTCAATCTTTTTTGTTTTCACATAAAATAAAAAATACTTTTTCACAAAATTAACATACTTATTTTAAAAAGATATTTCAAAACCAAATATTTGCATACATAAAAATATAAAAATATGCAATCAAGTGTAAATAAAATTTTAATTTGAATAAAATAATTAAAATAAGCATACCTCATTGCCTAAAATAACATTTAAGTAATCAAGCTTTTTCATGAGCTCCTCATCCTCAAGGTCTTCTATGTCTTGGAAAAACCAAAATTAATCTTACAAATAGGAAGTAAAAGATCAAGATACATTTCAAAACACAAAAATGAGATGATAGATATTATTACTGATATATTTTATGCATTTATACCTGATATTGTATAATTTTATTAAAGCACAAAGTATTACTTAAATCTATTATTTCTATTTCCATATTTTGAAAATGAAAAAAAGCAAAAAGCAATATTGAATATAAAATTAAGTATCAAATTAAAATGATATTAAGATTGCAGAATCACATACAAAAAATATTTTATCAAAAATAATTTAAGGAGTTTGTCCATTTTAACAAGATTAGATACTTCCTAGTCAAAAAATGATATCTTCCAAATATTAAACAAATGTAAACATTTTTATGATAAAATCTGGCTGCATAATGTAGTCTTGCAAAATTTAATTCATATAGAAATAAATACATAGAGCACAATCCTAAAAATAACTTCAAACTGGTTGAATACATATAGTTTTTACAATTTTAGTTTGTTTTTGTTGCCATTTGTTAGCCATTGCGGCAAACGAGGCAACTAAAATGCAGCCATGCTTTACCAGAGAGTCTGCCATCTCCAACAGCCTTCTGGTTGGCTTGCCACACAGCCAGTCTTTTTCAAATATCTCCAGATCTGTGGAAAAATACATTCACTGAATTCAAGAGGATAATGCTAAGGGGAAAAATCTGCTCCATAGTCCAATCCCAATGAATCTTTTTAGACAAATATTCTCTGCTATTTTTAGAACTTTAACCAATCATGACTTTCTTCAGGAGCACCTACACTGAATAGCTGTGAAAAACACTCCTGACTGCCCCATGTGTCTTTAAGGAAAGGCTATGAATTTTATTCATCTAACAGTTTGTGCTTCCTTGCCCAACACAATCTCTAATTTTTCTTCTGACAACTTTCCAGCAAAGGTTAGTTTGTATTGGGCTGCTCGTAGGGAAATGGCCTATACGGTCTCTTCCTCAATGTAACAAAAAAAAATTTGTTTTTGTTACTGCTGTAATGAGACATTTAGCTCTCTGTATGAAAAGTACTAAAAAATAATTTCAGTTTTATTAACTTGTGAAAAGATTTTGCCAAATGTACAAAATGATTGATATATAAATGCTATATTTCATAAAGTCAAACCAAATTAATAAAAATATTATAAAAATCAGGTTATTTTAATCAACAACAAAAATGCTTCATAAAACTTACGTGTGCGAGAATAAATATCATAATGAATTTACTTAATATAAATGAGATCAAAGAAATCAAAATGCACAAAGAAACAATACAAAACATGTTCATTACATGCCACAAGTTTCATTTTACATTAAAGTATTAGAAAATCTTCATAAAAAGATGTTCAGAATGTACCATATTTAATAATAATTAATTTTAAAATGAAATTAGTTTTTCAAAAAGATGTAGACAGTATATGGTGCAAAATTATTTTATAATTAATACTTATTGAGAAGTTTTTATGATCATCTATCAAATAGTTCATAATATTATCAGATGTATATGAAACAATGAATGAAACAACTGCCAAAATTTCACAATTTTTTTTAGCAGTTTTTACAAAAAAAAAAAAAGCAGCAATAATTTAGAGGACATGTAATACTAAAAATTTACCATCTTTGCAAAGCAAAAAAATATTGTTTCCAATGCATTCATAAGTTCAAAATTACATAAATTGCTATTACATTATTAAAGCATTGCATAAAAATCTAATTTTTAATGCACTTATTTAGTGGACAAATAATTTTGTGAATAAAAATATTACAATCAATGCATAGTATCTGAAGTAAGCTTTAAGAAATAGAGTCTCTGGTAATACCTATATCGAACTAAATTTAAAATAACTTTCTTGTTCACTTAAAGGACATAGAAGTTTTAGCAATATTTTTTTTTAAAAAGTAAAATTTGATTAAGTAACATTTAGCAGTGCAGCAACCAAAGAGAAGAATATAGTAACTTAAAGCAAAATGCTACATCAATAAAAACCAAATATTTGAATTAAAATTAATTTAATTATATTCCAATCAAAAACGAATCCTTTCAAACACTGAAAATATCCAATGAGAGAATTTTTGTTAAACTGAGTTCAAGTATAAAATTATAAATACAGGATAAATGAAAAAATGCTTTAAGTCTTATTAATAAAAACTTTTAACTTTCCCCAAAGTGCATTGACTAAAAGAAACTCTGTATAATATGAAGTATTACACATAAAAATTAAAACTTTTACATGAGTGTCTTTTCAAAATAAATTTGAAATTTATTCAAGTTTTAAGTTATCTGTGAATATAATTTAAAAATTAATACAAAAATATGGAATACTTTTTAAAAAATCTACCTAAAAAAACTTAAATATTATCTATCTAAAAAAACTTAAATATAATCTATCTAAAAGAACTTAAATATATAAAGAAGTATTTCTTTGCATAGTTTTTAAAAGGTATGTATTCTTAGTAAAAAAAGTTTTTTTATTTTGCAGAGAAAAATCTTTTCAATTAAAAACATACAACTTCAAACAATATAATAATACTCATAAATATAATGCAATCAAGCAACATTTTAAAATAACCATTTATAGCATGAAAACTAACATAACTCTCACACTGATCAACACAAAATTATAAAATAGTTAAAGGTAAGAAAAAGTTGGGGAAAAGATTACGAAAAACGCACCACATGGAAGTTCGAAGTGAGCCTCGAGAAGAAGGCTATGTCCTGTAGGCACTTTGGTTCCGACCACTTCTCCATTCTCCATCACCAGCTCCTGGTCCAAAGACAGCCACTGACCTTCACCACTCTGAAAGGAAAAGCACAATTAATACCTCAAAAAAGTATTAATACATACACAAACAATGACTTGAATAAATAAAATTCATTGAAATGCATTTCAAAAGCATAGTAATTATTTCTTGCCCATAAACACACCTAATAGTTAAGACTATTTAATGGGTGTTAGTAATTATGCAAATAATAGTTTACTCTTTCTAATTTAAATCTGTCGATCTAAGAACAAAAATCATACATGAAATCCAATGAAAGGAAAGAACATATCAAATGTAGACTTTATATGTACTTTCAACGATTAATCACAAACACTAATTTTAAAAAAACCTGTATGTTCAATGTTTAAAAAAAAATTATCATTGTACAGTTACTGACATAAAAGATTTTTTTTAAGAATTGAGAAGAAACATAAAAGACAGTTAGTTTGTCCATTTCATAAAAAATTTAAATTTTCCGTAAGCAAACTAAATTTTAAAAATACAGAATTTAACATTTTGCATAAGTATAACAGATTAAATAATATTTACTTTAGAAAATGCAATAAATATGTTTTTACCTCATTTGTGTATTTTATCCTGGTCAGAGGCAACCATTGCAAACCAAGGAGCTTGTCCCACAACATTCCTTTATTCCAGACTTCAATTATAAGACCAATGTCCATTCTGTTGGTCTCACTGGAAAATGATTGATATCATTATAAACTCTACAATAATACACAAAACCCCTAATTTTTGATTGCACAAAGTGACACAAACATAAATAAATAAAACTAAATAATGAGATCAAGATTCAGAAAATACATAGTAAATACAAAAAAAATATCAAAATAGTCCTACAATATATTTTCTGAATGTCATTAGAAAATATTTCTGTATTCTGGATTAATATTTAAAAATTATACTCAGTAATTGATGGAATTTGCTTCTTTTTATTTTATAGATGATTTGGAGAACATGATCTACTAAAAAAAATATAGCAGTTCTTAAGCAAAAGTAAATACTACACAAACAAAAAAATCAGCTCATTTAAATTATTATGTTTACAATAACCAAATCTATTTCATAAATAATTTAAAACAAAAAATTTATTTTTAAAAATTTTTAAATATATTACATAATATGAATGTTATTTGTTTTCTTTTACTTGTTAAATTAACTTCTTGGATACATTAAAGTACCATAGCATGAAAAATATACAGTGAAATCTAGCTTAGTAAGTTTCACCACATTTGTCATTTTTATTCATATGTATATGTAAATATACATACAGATTTTGACAAGAAATCAATAGTATTTTACACAAAAGAAGAAACTCTAGACATGGGTAATGTATCAAGTCAAAATACATGCATGTCACACTAAAATGCAAATGAACAAAACATAAAATTAGCCTGAATCTTTATTTCTAACTCCATAGCCATTGCTATAATATTCAAAAAGAACTATAAAATATTGAGTCATACAGTGACTCAGATTATGCTGGTGATCCATTAACCAGGAGATCAACATCAGGAATGGTGTTCAAGTATAATGGAGGTGCTATTGCATGGAGAAGTCAATGACAGAATTGCATTGCTCTCTCAACAACTGAAGCTGAATTTATTGCAGCAAGTCAAGCTGCGAAAGAAGCGATTTGGTTGAACAATCTTTTAAAAGAACTGTGCTGTGTGACTTCTGTTCCAAGTCTTCAAATAGATAACCAAAGTGCCATCCGTTTAGTGAAAAATCCTGAATTTCATAATAGGACCAAACATATTGACATTCGTTACAAATTTATTAGAGAACAATATGAAAACAAGCAACTTAATGTCATAAATTGTAGTAGTGAAGTCCAGGTTGCTGATATATTGACTAAACCTCTTGCTAAAGATAGATTTTTAAAACTCAAGTTAATGCTAGGAATGTATAATTTTGGAAATTAATTAGAGCATGTGTGTATACATGTATTATACTATAATCATTGCAATTTTGTATTTAATGTGTTATTCTATTTTCTTTTAGCATGTGTATTCTAAGTGACTGATTTTATTAGTGTATTAAGGTGTATGTATATGTACCTTTTTTTACATTGTTAGATTATTTTGATTTAGGGAGAGTATTGAAATAATCAAATTAATAGTAATTGTTTCGTTACATCTGGTAACATCTTTAGTGTTTACCTTTTTTAATTACCTTTCTTCTGTAATGATTGCTGTGTGCTTTCAAGGTGCTTAGAATCTACATTTAATAAATCCTACTGCAAAGTATTTCTGCAACAAATATGAATGTTATTTGTTTTCTTTTACTTGTTAAATTAACTTCTTGGATACATTAAAGTACCATAGCATGAAAAATATACAGTGAAATCTAGCTTAGTAAGTTTCACCACATTTGTCATTTTTATTCATATGTATATGTAAATATACATACAGATTTTGACAAGAAATCAATAGTATTTTACACAAAAGAAGAAACTCTAGACATGGGTAATGTATCAAGTCAAAATACATGCATGTCACACTAAAATGCAAATGAACAAAACATAAAATTAGCCTGAATCTTTATTTCTAACTCCATAGCCATTGCTATATTATTCAAAAACAACTATAAAATATAAAAACTGTATTTCTTTATATATAGTTCCTTATGACTGAAGTAAATAAAAATGAAAAAACAAATCATGAATTATAATTAAAATCAAAACTCATTTCTAAATAGAGTAACTCAAATTTTAATTAAGGAAGAATTTTTAGATATACAAAAACAAACTGAATTAATAAATACATATTAGGTACTGTAGGTCTTAAAAAATTGTATTGCATTTGGATTTAATTTAATATGCTGTATATGATTTTATTGTGGTATAAGTGATGTGGTTATTGTATTTAAGGAAATTAGTTTTTTCTCTCATTATTTTGTAATTTCTTTCCAGTAAAAATACTTTTTTTTAAAAAATTTCTATAACATTACAAATTTTTCTTTACTTTTATATAAGTTGTATAGAAGCCAATTTCAATAAAAAGAAAGGAAAATCTTCTTGGTGAATGTGAAAAGCAAATTATCATTATAGCTGAAACTTATTCAATTCAATTTAAATAAACAACAAAAATTAAAATATATCTAGAGAAACTTGCAATAAAAATCTTAAATATATTTATATATCAATGCTACTTTAATAAAATCATTTAATATAGGCAGTTTTTATTTGAAAAGACTTAAATACAGTAAGATCTCTAATAATTATGAGCATCAAAGTATGAAGAGTAACACATTTATATTTTCAAAAATTAATCAAAAGTTTAAAAGGGAAAAAATATCTTTGTCTATTTGTACAAATTCGTCTAAGCAATAATTTTAAAAAACTAGATATTTCAAAAGTAAATAGTACAAATAAATTTTAAAAATGATAAATATAGGTAGATTTATCATTTAAATAATAATTTTTTAAATAATACAATATGAGGAGTTTTGCTAAACATAAAGCAAAAAAAAATTAACATCATGAATAAAAAAGCACATTTATAAAAAATATATGCTGTTTTAAGAATAGTTTTTAAAAAAATATTGCTTTGTTACTTCAAGCTTTATTTTATTTTTTCATCAAGAATATGAAATCCTTTCTACATGGAAATTTATAAAGAAAAACAAATTCTTCAATTAATTTCTGTACAGAAAAATTTGTTTAATAGTTTTATGAAAAGAACAGGGGTGTAGCTACCACTGTTTCAATGATACAGGGCCCCCAAGCTTTGAAGGACCCCAAAATGTGTAAGCAAAAAATCTCAAAATGTTAAGGAGCCCTGAAAAAGGGCCTCCAAGGAACCTTAAAACAGGGCCCACTTAGGACCACTAGGCCAGTGGAAAAGATAAGTAAATTAAATACAGATTTTTTCAGATGAGAATTAAAATAAATAGAAATAAGAAATCTTTACAAATATCTATAAGTATTTAAAGAGTACAAATTGAAGTAAAATTACATGTATAAAGCTTTCAACATTATTATTCCAAAATAGGCTAAAAATTCTTGTGAAATCAAATATTAATACTAATATTTTTAACACACTGTAACATAGAAGAGTTTCAGAAATGTCAGAAAGTCAGCATAATACATCAGAAAGCATATATACCTTTTATTTATATATCATCTACAGCAATAATTCACAGCAATAATGCCTAATTATATATATGTGAGTATGTACTTTCCATAACATATATTGCAACTATGGCAAAAATAAAATTTTGAATAATTTTATGCAATCTACCATAAATTTTAAGGATGGATATTCATGTCTTTGTAGTTCATTTGCAAAAAAAAAAAAAATCAAATTTCTGTTTTTGCTACTGAATACTTTAATTTTTAATAAATAAGTATATAATTACAAAATATAACTAAAACCATTATAAAATTCAAAATATTAAAACATATTAAATGAATGGATTATTGCTTCTGGGAATAGTATCAATGGAATAAAATCATAATTTTCTGAAAAATTAATATATATATATATATGCATAGCACTTAAAAAAATTAGATTTTATAATTTATTTACTGAGAGAGATGTACTTAAAGCTTAAAGAATACATTACGATAGTTTTTTAAACAATTATTTTCATGTACTATATATCAGGAATAACAAATGAATTAAAAATATAAGAGAATCAGCTTACAATATGAAGTCTATCTCCCACTCCGGCTCGTTACCCTTCATGGAAGCTGTAGTAGATTTCACATTTTGTAACTTTAATGTAACATATGTGTTGAATTGACCTGTAAAGTATAAATAAATCCTATACACAAAAAAAACTTTCACATCATATGAACACTTTACAAGCATAAAAAGCATTCAATATATCTATACATCATTGAAATTTCTAAAATAAAGGTTTCAAAATTAAACCTTGAAAAATCATATGGATGGAAAATGTTTAAAATTAATACATATGATTAGCAATTTAATAAGTTCTTCATTCATATAATAGAAATGTAAATTTTTAGGAGAAAAGAAAACCATGAAAAAGAAGAATTTGTTTTTAACTTTTATGATTTCCATTAAATCTGATCAGAAAATTATGGTAGAAGCATATTAATTCATTCCTTGTCAGTAAGATGAAAATATATAACTGAAAAGGGAGAAAAACCCTACAGTGGACAAAAACACACATTTATAGAATAAGCTTTATGTGAAAGCTATTATTTTTTCAACCTCTGAGGCATTATGTAAAGATAAGTGTGAACAAAATAATGCAATAGTTTCTTTTTACAATGTTGTTTTTATTAATTAATTACTAATGTTTAATTTTTGAAGCTTTTTACTGGGACTCAAATACAATCAATGTTACTTTCCCCCATTTCACTATGAACAATGAGACATATGCCAGTGGATAAGTATTCCACAATACTACTCTCTTCATAAAAAATCCCTAACAGATACAGCACAACAGCATTTTAAAGCACTTTTTTGGTGTTAAAGTGCAATCTTCTGTTCAACCCTCAGAAGAACACAAAGTCCATCAGTACCACATCTGGTCTGTATTCCAAGTACTCAAACACTTCCCATTGAAACTATGCAAGAAACTGTTTGGTTACCATTATCATAGATTGAAAATAGCATTAGCCCTCTTCTGTGGATTTGTTAATTAGTGTTATATATACTGTTTCTTCCATTAAGACTCTAAATCCAAACCAAATTAAAATTTTTAAAAATGCATAAATTTGAAAATATTATTAAAAATTAAATTGAAATAAAATTTACTCAAAATTAAATCTATAAAATGCATTTTTATATTGAATGACTAATTGGAGTTAAATGGGATATGAAAAATCAGATATCTTTAAAAAGCAAAACTTCGTAATTTGTGTATAAAATTTTAAAAATAATTATTCAAACAGTAAATGTAAAAAATGATAAAGTATAACAAATGAGAATGATATAAATTGTGATAAGAAATGCTCATATATTTAACTATTTTTTAATCAATTCATACTCACTTGGTGTTCCAACCAAAGCAGCTCTTTTCACTGAAAAGAAAAATTGCAAAATGATTATTCAATACATTAAATCCAATTTTAGTACAGAAAATAAAATAAATTGTAAATCATATATTATTTTACAGATACGTAATAGACAAACAAGAAAAGGACACAAACAAATCAGAATTAAAGGCAAAATATAAAAGTGTAATACTTTTTGTTTCACGCATGCCAGAAATAGAATTTTAAAATGTCTTTGCAATGGTTTTTGAATCAATATAGAGTATAATACTGTACTGAACTCAATGCCACAACAGTCCTTGGGGACCAAGGCTTAACTGTGCTTATTTCGGTTTATTTGACCTTAGGTGCAGGGATACATGTGCAGATGTTTTGGTCAAGTGGTCAGCATGACGTGATGGTGTATAAATAGGCTAGGCATAACAAATATAGCAAATTATTAGAGGTTACTTTACAATATAAATAATTGAAATTAAATAATGTAAGAACTTGCATCTTTTAAATTGGAGAATAGTCACTATTATTGATTTTACAATGAATATAATAATTGATTATGTAACTAATAAATGCTGATAAGAACACTATTTTAGTCACCGAGAAAAGGAAATATAAACATGCAGCTTAAAATGAATTCTTGATAAAAACCAATCATACTTATTATAAAGTATTAATCCCAAAATTCCTAATGATTTGTCTTATTTTACGAGTAAATTGGATAAGTATTCAAATACTATGAAAAGACAAAAAATAGGTATATGGAAAGGTAAATATAATTTTATTTATCTTTCCATTTTTTATGGATTTTTGATAATTATATATTTATTTTAAAATAAAGCTTAATTCAGTAACTGTTTGTAAAGTGTTTCAAATGCAATAAATTAACAGAACTGTAACAAAATAACAAAACCGTGAGCTATATCAGTTCTTATTTGCATGCATTATTAAAATATGCCCACATGTTCTAATAAACAGTATACAATAAAAACTGACTACTATTACTGACAGAATGAGGTAGGTCATGGTAATGCAATCATAGAAAAATAGATTCATACACCATAATTGAAAATAAAAACTATGAAGCTTTTCAAAAATGTCATTGGAATTGTTTGAATTTCAAAAATTGGATGCTCTCTTATTTCATCTGACCACATTACAGAGTAAAGTAGGCTTGTTTTACTCTGTGTTGAAGACTAGGAAAGAAATATTGATAAATTTTTTAGGGAGAAAATATACACAAACACACAATATATGATATTCTATTCTGACTTTACTATCACCTAAAGAGCTGCATCTCTTTCATATTATACTACTTGTTTCTGATTGAAGCAATCCATTTCTTTCAGGTGAAAAATATTCTCAGTATTTCATCCTGAAAAACTGTTACTGCTTGTTAAAGAAATTTATATCCAAATTTATACAAAAAAATTGTGGCAACTTTCCACACAAAAATGTGTTCCAAATTTAGCTTAGGATTTTTGGCATAAAACCGAGGCATCTTTCCGTCAAACAAAAATAGACAGCGAAAAAATCTATCAGACCATCCACAAATTACATTATACATATGCTCACATTCCTTCCTGTAAGTTTGTTAGACCATACAAGCAAAATCAATAGGCAAACTAAATAATTCTTTCTAAGAGTTTATGCATGCTACATCAAATAAGTTTTATACTTAAATGCTGAATTCATGATATCACACATTATACAAATACTTTTTACATATCTGACCTAATACCAATATTTTACGTTCATTATGGAAATTTGCAGAAAGTAGGAAGGTTTGATAATACAATTATCATTGAAATAACCCTCTAAATCTACAGCAACATTTAAGAATTCCCTTTTTCTCCCTATATAATCAAAGTTTTGTAAAAGATCTTGGTACTTGTGTATCATCGCAACCTATTGGTGACATTATATGAAACAAAGCACCTGGTTGCCAATTAAGCATGTACAAAACATAGGAAATTGGGGTTGCCAACTTAGCGAGCTATTAATAGAGTTGGTGATTGTTGTAACAATACCTAAGTATCAATGTTTTACCCTAACAAATCAATAGAAACAACAACTTTGAATTCTAAACCTAATCCTTCATAATGAGATCAGATTGATTGATTGCAAAGCATTGATTTTTGGAACAAACAACTTCGAATAGTAACTCCAAATAAAATTTAGAGAATCAGAAAAGTTAATTGACTATATCAGAAGCAAAGAAAAACCTCTAAGTGGTTCAGCTTATAAATGTATCTTAAAAGGAGGGTGGCTACTGCCGTATCAATGATACAGGACCCCTAAAATGTGTAAACAAAAAATCATAAAATGTCAAGGGGACCCAAAGGAGGACTCTCGAGGAATTTAGATCAGGGCTTACTCAAGCTGTGCCAGTGGTACCTAAATAAATATTTCACGAGTTTAACATGCATGAATATTGTGTGCAGACAAATATATAAAGTTAGCTGCATTAGCCAAAAATAAGATGAAAATATTCTCAAAAATGCTTCTTTTATGTTACGGAATCTTTCTTTCATACAACTTAGTTTGTAAAATGAAATACAACCAAAATGGACCCAAACAGTTTGTTTCACTCATATTTAAAGAAGTTGGATTTGATTTACATCTCTCAAAACAATAACTACAAAAATTAGCACCAGAAAAAAGAAAAAAAGATTATACATAAAAATAATCCAATTTAATATGAAACAAGCATGATAAAACAAGCATCAAACAAAATACTTATATTTATTTTAATATCATCAGACAATACACATCATTGCCTGAGCATCAAATGTAAATTTAACAAAAATCTACACTGAACTAAATAAAAAATTAAAAAGATAAAAATATCAACAAAAAAAACCTTGTGCATTATTTTCTATTGAAAACTATTTACTGTCAAGCATTGCAAAAATTCAATATTAGAGTATGCTATATGTAACTTTTAATGAATTTTAACATGTCCTTTGACTACATTATAAAATGCTTAAGAAAATGTTCCTATAACTCATTAAATCTTTGATAATTAAATTCTGGCACGCATTTAATCTTTGCCAATAAATCACTGGCTCCAGGTACCAAAAAATATAATATTCTTTTTTAAATTTTGAAGAATTGATAAAAGCATAATCATAAAAATGTTAAGAAACTTTTATTTTCATTGCATGTTAAATCTTCATTTGCTCTCTGGATGACACTTTCCTGCATTGTGAACTCTTTGACACTTATTGGTATGAAGTTAATACAAGAGTCCAAAATCTAAATGTGCAAATAGTTTCACAATACAGTTTTACCCTACAATAATAAATTTAATATTCATTTCATATTTATGCCTACTATATTAATGATGAAAACAAATAGTGAACCATGGGTTGGAATATAAAAAAAATGTATGAAACCATTAAAATTTACAGAAATTTCTATATTGTTAGTATATCCATTTAAATCAATAACTCTATTCACTAAAACCTCATGCTATAAATATGATCACTATTGATAGAACAAAATTCGGGAGTATTTCGCAATATTCTTCAAATATAAAACTCCTTCATGTGAATCAACCTTAATTAATAAAAAAATCTTCTCTTTAAATCATATTTAGTTCAAAAACATTTGATTGAAGTAAATTCCAAATGCAGAAATGTAAAAATTGTTTCAGTTTTCTCTAGGAGCAAAAAAGAAGTATTCTCAATTCATGCAAACAATACTTCGAAGATCAATAATCCTAAAATTTCAACAAAAATGAAGAGCTCCAATCATTTTACATTGAAACAAATATCTCATGAGCAAATTTTCCATTTAATATCTCGTAAGTACATTACCACTTTGTATCCAGATAGGAAAATATAAAAGAAAAACACATATTTCTGTTGCTCTTGTCAACTTTTCATTGATATTCATTTGATACTTCAAAGCTATCGAAACTCATGTGATAATCAAAAATTCATCCACTAATTCAGATGTTTAAGCATCTTGCACACCAATTAACACTGAAATTATTCCACAAACCAAATAATTCATAGCATAAAACAAAGCAATAGGTTTTCTAATTTCATATATGAGAAGGAATGAGTGACACCAAATAAACCATTATTTCCTTGCTTTCCTTTTTGACAAATCCACATCATAATAACATTTTAAAACGATCTTAAAATTCTATGTTCAACACAAAACCGTGGTAAAGTTTCTTCTAAACACATTTTTATAACCTCTACAAATTGATGTTTGGAAATGAGATGAGATGGAACGGATGACACTTTTCAACAAAATAATCCACATCGTTTACAACATTTGCACGTGAAATAATACTTCAGCATACTAAAATAATCCCATCAGATACTAATACACGTGTTCAAGAAGAAATTGTCGGCTTTAATTCAAAAAGAAACAAAATCCTCTAGGGATCCTTGATTACACAAACAATCCAAAGAAGGAGCGAAAGAAACCCATTTCTTGAGATGTTGGAACACATTTAGGAATTTTTAAACACAGTCCACACATTTAGCACTCACGATTTCGGATAAATTTCCTATTTTTCTGTAGTTTGCACAAGTGAAATCCGCATAATCACATCTTTTATAGATCGGAGAAGCAAAACTCTAAAAGATGAGTAAGAAGAGCGCATGAGATCCTTACCCGTAACGCAGAGCAAAGACATACTTCGTCAGACACAACTATAGTAGTTGTCCAATAAACACCTGGATTACATAATCTACACAACTTCTTGACTTCCCAGTTCAGAAGAGCGATCATTCCATGGCGTTTAAAAACACATCTCTAGTATAAGCATCAGTATTCCATTTAGATCACACATTTCCGCCATATCGTTACGTCATGAGTGACGTCAATGACTGGCGGTCTTCGGAGCAGACTCGGGAGGCAGTGGCTGGAAGGGACCGCCCAACACGACACAGGTCTCAACGCTTCTGCCATCTTAGACCACAAGCTCGACTTTTTTCTCTTTCTTTCTTGTTTTTTAACTTTAACTTACTTTTATAGTTTTAACAGCTGTGCAATTCTAGTTGTATAAAAATTAGGGGGGGGGGACAAAAATACAGAAAAAATTTTGAAGTTTTTTCAAGAAAAAATAAATGTGATTCGAATTTTAAAACTGAACATTTTAAGAAATGAAAAGAAATATAATAAAAATTTAAATTTTTAGTTCAAAATAGTTAAACTGAAGCCATATTTGTGTTAAAACTATATATATATATATATATACTTAAGTTTAATAAGAGATATGTAAGTGTATATTTTGAAAATTCTGTTGATTAATATAAATTTCTAAAATTCTTATGGAACCGAAAAATGTGTGTGTGTGTATATGTGTATGTGTATGTGTATGTGTATGTGTGTGTGTGTGTGTGTGTGTATGAGCATCCTTAGCTATTACTTTTTAAATAAATTTATCCATGTTCCGTTAGTTCAGATAAAACACCTCACATTAACGAGATTTTTTTTTAGATTTATTTTCCGATTCCTTGCGGCAAAATTACTTCTTATCAACATATCTAAATGCTTCAGAAACTTTTACTCCATTAACAGAATGAAGTGAAGACATGATTTATTTTATTTTTAGTCTTACTCTGTTTTCTTAAATTTATTGATGATAGTCCTAGTCATTTTGTTGCACGGTCAATTGACGAGAACGCCCTGACCTGGAACCCCACTCTCCAAAATTCTGCACCACGCCATAGCAAAAATTTTGAATTTCCAGAGATGGAACCAGTGACGTAACGTACACCCCCGCATCGCAGGGGAAGCAGAATTTCAGGGAGTCCAAAGCCTGACCTGACGCTAAGTAAGTATTGTTTTGCCACCCCTTGTAAGATCTGACTTGGGGCCCAAACCTGACTTTGCAGGGAGGCCCTAATGTTACGCCACTGGGTTGAACGTTCATCAGTTGCTCTACATAAGAGGTCTTTAATGGTTAACAACGATGACCATTAGTTTGTGACTAAAACTGCTCGGTAAAAGAGACCAAATATAATTGACGAGAAAAAAAGGATTTATTTTTATTATGAAAATGATAAAAATATGAAGCAAATTTAAAAGTTGCAAAATCTGTTATGTTCTGTAACACAGAGTTAATGTATAAATGTTATGTTGGTAATATAATTATTCCAGTTTCATTAATGTGATTTATCTTGCTGTATGAGACACGTATATAATTAGTACGCGCGCGCGCGATGTGCTGTATAAGTTTCTAAACAGCAAGAATTAGCCTCAATGTTTTGTAGAAGATTTTGCTTCAAGTTCTAGATAGGAGTTATTTTTGCCATCTGATCGTAATTCGAAATTCCAATGTCTATTGCGATAGAGTGCGATGTTTATTAAAAAACAAGCCAAAAGAAACGTAATGTTCTTTAAATATTGATGTAAAATGTGTAGTACATCTCTCTCTACCACAAAAAAAAATATTAAAAAATTGTTGTATTCAATGTTTTTTAACAAACAGTTTTACCACTTCAGATGCATTAAAAAAAAAACAATTTACTGCATACTTTATCTATTATTATCGAGGAATTTTCTTCGTTACTGTATAATCTTCTTTTAACGAATTTCTTTCGATGCTTCCCGTTTTCCAAGAATGAATTTTCCTATGAGGCATCAACTACTCTTCTTAATGCTCCATCAACGTCTTTAAAAATGAAAAGCGCAATGTCACTTTTATTCAACATATACAGTCAACTCTCTATAATTCAAATCTTCGATAAAACGAACCACTCAATAATTCGAAGTATATGTTCAGTCTATAGAAAAACTCTTGATATTTCAAAATAAAACAATAGGTTTTGGTACACTCGAAAATTCGAAGTAAAATCTGTAGCTGACTAGACTACAACACGCGATAATTCGAAGTTATCCTATAAAACTCTCAACAATTCAAAAAACTCACTATCATGTACAGTCCTGTAGCAAACAGGTTGGAGCTTACAAGTTTTGCTTTCTGTTGTCTCTGCGTGTCTCCCCTGAAACGTAGCCCCTTTGATGACAGTCTGTCTGCTACCCCTTCTTTGTGTTTCCCGGTTCCTCTGACGAAAAGACACTTTTATTGCTTTCTTTCTTCGAGTGAACAATAGACCAACCACACCTGTTGTCAGCCGACCATATCTTTCGTTAACACGTGGCCTTGCTGCACATGTGTTCAGAAAGGATGGTCCACGATTAAGAAGAGATGCGTAGGATTGCGTACGAATGTATTCTTTTAATACATGACTTTTAACTTCTGTATAATATTTATATTGTTTAATATGTACTTTTAAAAATACTTTAAAATAGTTTTCACATACGTACAATTGTTGTTTTGTTGCATAGTTTCAAATTTAAATGTGTCAGAAAAAAATCTTCGACTGTATATATATTTGTTCCAGAAACACTGCTGTGACAAAATGCAAATTATACTCCATACATATAAATTCAACAGTGATTCTCAACCTTTTTTGGTTGTTGTTGTTGTTGTTGTGGTATATTTTTAACAATTTCAAAATTTGGCGGCATACCAACAATGAAATAAATATAAAAGAATTTTACTTATCTACAGGGTGGTCCCGAATTCATGGTACAAACTTTATGGTTAGATACAGGACATTGTAACAATCATTTATTGTGCAGGAATATATGGGTGCAAGGGACGGCGTGAGGCACAAACACAAAAAATAAGAGACAAAACGAAAGGCAGAGTGTTTATTGAAAGTGTCTTCCAATAACTGTTTAGCACATGAGCTATGAAGTGCAGCTGCAGCGCATATTGTTGTACCACCCACTGGCAGTCGGAGAAGATAGTCTGCCGGATTCAAAGCTTGTGCTCGCTGAAAATAAAAGAGCTGTGTAATCGATTTTCGTTTAACACTCTACGAACACTTACGTGATGAACAGCAGCTCTTGTACTTATCTCTGGTCTATCTGCCACAATGTTAAAGATGATTTATTCCAGGCATTCGTTGGCCAGCATCATGTCTGGTGACGTGGAACAAACTTATTTTACGAAGTGGATGATATAGCCGCTGAAAAATTCTGTGATCCGGCATACATCGATCAGAAAACTGCACGTGATACATTCATATAGAGCAGATATGCCGTTATCATTTGCACGGCCGTACATGTAATGTATGTCTGCATTTTCGGTGTACGTCAAGTCTTTCCATCGTAGATGTCAGCACAATTGTGAAAGGCACTTTGCCCTACTGAGATACATCAGGTTAAACGGCGTCTAAATATCTACTCCCCCCCCCCTCCGGTTACGACATTTTCATATGCCATTGAACAACGCCATCTAGTGGGGAGGTTGAAACACATTGTTTTTTTCTCCCTCAATAAAATTCACATCATTTCATTCTTCCAATTCTGCTGCATAGTACTTTTTTTTTATTAAATGACATTAAATTTTTTAGATTCAATTTCAAAAAAAAAATTCCTGTTCTTATTATTAACTCACACACTATATCTAGACTGGTAAACAACTGTTGTAAATATTTTTTCATCAACTAAAATGCACATATTTTCTCCTTTCTTGTTCTTCGGGATTTTAGTTCCAGAAGTATACCGTTGTTCAAAATCCTGGTATAATACTTCAATAAAGGAATGCAAACTCTTTATTAAAACAGTACATAACATTTTTGAGGTTCCATTGTAAAAAAAAGGGGCGTTATACGGTAAATATACCTAAAAATTAAAAGTTTGCAGATTGAATTTATAAATGCGCTTAATACGCCAGAATATATGATATTATATCACACAAATTCTATTTTGCAATTTAAATACGGAAACAGTTATCGGTTACACCTTAATACCCAGGGCCGATCCTAAGGTGTCGGCCGCCCGCGTGCGAAGACCTAATATGCCGCCCCTCTAGAGAATTTGTTTCATATTTTGATAAATACTTATATTTACTTACTTATTATAATATATATTTACTTACTTATTATAATATATATTTAATTACTTATTTAATAGTTATATATTGAGGCTATAAATTCATCTACCTGTATAAGAGTAATAAAGTAAAACATTAATAAAAATGCAAAAATTTGAAGTGCAAAACTTTATTTTTTGGTCAGCTAATGGATTATGATCATGACAAAATACTTTAACAAAATTATTAATAAATATTACCTTTGAAATAAAAATAGACATTTTACTACTAGAAAAGCAAAACAACAGTATTTACTCAAAAAATATAATCTAATAAAAATATTCAGTCCTACAAAGACTACTTAATAATTAATTATAAAATAACTTTTCTGGATTTCGGAGAAACAAATTTGTCAATAATTTTGGTGAAATCAATTTTTTCAGAGATTTCGGATTTTATGGAGAATGTATAGAAAAAAACCTTTCTGAAAGCCTTTCTTGTGTAGTGTTACTAAAAACACACACTCCTAGAAAAAATTCCAAAATATATACCCTACCATCAGTATTACTCACACATCTAATAAAAAACTTTATTTGTTTTTTGTGACTAATATCTGATGTAGTGTCAAGAATTTATAGTGTAATATTTTGCTTTTTTTAATAATACGTGTTATCTCATTACGAATAGGGCTGTGGTAGCCTAGTGGCCCAAGTAACGGACTCGTGACAGGCATGTCATGAGTTCGAGCCTAGTGCCACTGAAGACCCGTCGTGTAGGGGCGCAATGCACGTAAAATCTGTCGAGAGCTCTGACATCCTCCCGTTGCCATAGTTTGGTAGTTTGGAGAGAAGGTGCCCGCTCAGGGGTCGTCCTCGTCATTTGACCATGGTTCAAAATTATGAGGTCCTTCTCTAAAAAGTCCTCGTGTGGTTGAACAGTGCGACATTAATATTCCCTCACTCACTCATTGCAAATAGATTCGGCAAAAATAGTAATTATTTCATTTTGAAAATGCTGCCCTAAGTAGTGTGGAATACGCGTTTTGTTATTTTTGCAAACTGTGGATCGAATTGGGCTAATATCTAAACTGACTTTAAAAAATTACCATTATCTCAACTTCATACTAGTTCCTCTGAATGCCAAATTTTGACTGGCTTAAAATTGTACTTCAGCAATCATTCTTTCAATGTGTGATGGCACGTCATCGCTTTTTCTCTCGATTGTATAAATTTTGTGGTTCCGCGTCAATGGTACAATTTTATTCCAGCCTTGTCATTAATTCGCCCCACGATCTTATACAGTTTACATGTTTTAGAGTATTTTCATGTTATAATAATAGTAAAAAAATTCATTGTACTTCTCATTCCAATAAAATTCTGTCTTTTAGCTTCCTCAAAAAATATCATTTCGGGATATTTTCGATTCTACCAAATTTATCTCTCTTTAAATTGAAAAAGAAAGTAAACATTGAAATAACTAACCTATTATTAACCTAATTCCCAAACCTAAAATATCCCAAAAGAATTTTTAAGAAATGCATTTTTGATGCTTCGATCAGCAATAACTCAATTACTTAAAAGAATATATTTATAATTGCAAAACAAACAAAAATTTCTCTTGAAGTGTAAAAGAGAGAGAGGGGGGGGGGAGAGAGATAAACTATCTAAAAAAACATGTGTTACATTGACTTAACACATGAAGATTCAGAAGAAAAAAATTACAATAAACGAGACAAATAAATCGCATTTTTTTTAAATATTGGGAACAGTAATGAAGGATGTGCATGTCTCGTTATAGAAGTGGAAGCTGTCTGATGAAAAAAATTTAGCATCTGTAAAGGCATCATTCCCTTGAAATCCATTAATGTTTGGAAATCAGAATGAACACCAGCCATAATCAAAACAAATATAATAATATTAATCCTTTTATTAGTCTCGCAAAACCAAGGAAGGAAATGTACATGTATAAAGTATTGGAACCAAGGTGAGGAAGATGAGATATTTAATATTTTACTATAAGTAGAGTCACGTTTGAAAATAATCGTAACTCATATCTCAAATAATCGACTTCTAGTTGATACAATTTGATTCTAATTCTAATATCTTACTGACTGAACCGTCAAATATCAATTTTAAATATTAATTAATTGATCGACGATTTACTCTCGTCTAGCTTTCACTAACTGTACGTTATATAAAAAATCACAAACTTCTATCATTTAACTCCTAAAATCTCTCTCTTTCTCGGATCTAAAAGTTAATGCTTAAGTATACGACATGATTTACATAGATCGCATCTTCTTCTTCGGGAGAAAGTTTTCAACTGAATAATATTTAAAATAATAGAATTTCTCCAAGAGGATTAGTCATAGGTAAGCGAATATATCCTTTACACTTTACTTAATATTATTTCGATTCGATTTAATCCAAAGATGAAATTTTACATACCATGTACTATAGCTATAGATACTATAGCTATAGATATGTAAATACAAAATAATTTCATTGGCATTAAAATTAGCTAGTTTGCATGTAATTCAGTAATCCTTGCAGTTAAAATCGTTATGCACTTATGTGAATTTATTTATTACGTAAATGTACTCATATATATATTAACAAAATAGATTTTTAAACTAGATATATTATTTTTATAGCCCACTTTTTCATGAAGAAAAATACAATAAAATGTTACTTAATACTTTATCTTAATACGGTAAAAATATAATAGTAACTTCAGTCTCCTAACCGTGAATATTAAGCACCTGCAAAGTCAGGTTTTGGGACCGAAGCGTACTTGACGTCCGTTAGGCTTTAGACCCCCAGCAATGCGAGGTTTGCAGGGGTGTATGTTATGCCATTGAGTAGCCTCCAATAAGGCACCTTGCGTTTGATACAATATGTCCTAGAGCCAGAAATTTAAGCCCACCAGACCAGATATTGGGTATTTTGTCATTTAATACTAAACAGATTAATTTAATTAAAAATTCAAGCCTTATTAGTCTTTAAATAAATGATATACAAATAAATACCTTGGTAACAGGTTTTTTAAAATCTCAAGCTCATTAAAAATGAAAATTCTTAATAGAAAAAGTTTAATTACTGAATAATTGTTTGAAATGAGCAATAAAATTTTGAACTTACAGAAATTTATTAAAATTATTCCGTTGTGTGGATCGCTTTGAAAGTTTGTGCATTGCGTCAACCTAATCTAGCATTATTATTTATTACGTAAACCTAAAGAAAAAGCGCCCCCACGAGTTCCAATCACTTTATTACATATTCTGTTTTGTCTCAAAATCGAAGCGTGGAACAGACAATATTGCAATTTTTTATTCCTCTGTTTAATTATATTGATTTATCAGGATAGCTTTATATTTAATTTATTTAAAGAGAAACCCAAACTTGTCTTTGAAACCTTAAAATTTTACAAAAAGAAATGAGAAACTTTTTTCAGTGTCCCTTAATAAGAGGTAAATACATAAAGTCCATATTCAAAGAGACTGGTAGCAACATTAATTGTGTCTTATTCGGAGGTGTGCCTTACAGGAGGAATTTGTATATTACATTAAGTTTTAAAAAATGCAAATTAATTCGAACTTAAAACATAATTACCTGTTGCTATTTCAAACGAGCTAAATGTAAGAGATTGAACTGTGCCAATTTTAGCTGGCAAACATATAAAGTTAGAATTCAAGAAAAAACATATCCAGTTTCATGTCTAACATACACACTAGACTCAAACCATCCAAGGATCATCACATAAGAAAACTAACTTAAACGCACACAGTACAGAATAAGAAAATAAGATACATGAAATGAAATACCAGATTCACATTGCTGGATACAAATATATAACTGGAAATTGCAAAAAAGATCAATCAAATGCATGTTTAAAAATAAATTCAGTAAAAAAGCAAGTCAGATATTTAAATGGGCATGTAAATAAAGTAATTTTTAGAGATGTATTTATAAATTAGAAAAGTGAACAATAGCTTTTTAACAAACACATTATTTTTAACTCTACATAAAAGCAGAATTTTAAGGAACTGCAATTTGCCGAACGCAGCTCTAAGCAAAATATTGTTTTGTCCACATTTGTCACCCTTAATATAGTAATATCATATACAAAAGATAATCGTTTGTACCTGTGTCCCGAGGTCGAGGGCCCATATACTTGCTACAACATATTACCACATATTGTAATTTTTAAAAGAGATATAGTCGTTACAAATTTTACTAGAAGTACTCGTCATCTAAATTCAGTCTAAAATAAAATTCCAGGTATTTAAAAAAGGTACCAGGTTTCGAAAGTATGAATAACAATATTTTAAAAAATATTTTCATACCAATTTTTTCTCAACGAAAAAAAAGGTATTCTTCAAATTTGGTCCAAATGCCGACCCTAAAAATTTGCCGCCTCGAATATGGGTCCAGTTTCCCCGGCCCTAGAGCCGGCCCTGCGACTAATATAGAGACAAAAGTAAACACGTTAAGGGGCTTAGCCAATTAGATCATATGAAATTACTCTCCAACTAGGAGTATACATGTAAGCGGGCAGATATATATAGATCAGGATTAGCTTTTAATTTTTTTACTTTTATTTCTGCTTTTCAGTGCTATGTTGTGAATTCCTTGATTAGCCTGTTTGATTGTATGACGTCTGGTTACAATCAGGACTTAAAAAACCGCATAAAACTAGCATTTTTTAACAAAGTACTTAAGCACCAGAAAGTTCCTACAACATAAAATTAAATTTAGAACTTCGCTAACATTGATAATATTATGTTAATATCGAAGTGTTTTTCAAACAGGCATTGTAATGAAAATCATTTACTCAAAAGAAGCTACAAACTTTTTTCTTATAACTTAATACCAAATAAAACTATTAGAAACTAGTGGTTAACTCACTAAAAAGGAAAATGAGCATTGTTTATAAGCTTTGTAAAACCATAGGCAAAAAGTTATTGGATTTAAACATTATTAGATTAACCATATTAGATATTTTCGTAAAGCAACTTTCGCAAAAATCTCTTTTTTGAGACGCCTTTATTAAGCATCGATCCACAGTGCGCTGCCATGCCACTATTAAACAAAACAAAACAAAACAAACAACCTTTTTTTAATGCTGTATTGTCGGCTCCATTACGAATTTTTTCTATCAAATGAAAGATGTTTGCAACTCGTAGACATTTATGGACAATCGGCCAACACACTTTGCACTAACATTCTACTTTTCTTAAACTATGCTGTATTGTTCGGACTTGGATTTTTCAATATAACTATTCGAAATTCAGGATATTTGATAAATTCGTAAAAAGTTTTGTTTGATTGATAGAACCTATACGGCCTGGGCGGCCGCCCGCGTGCGGTGCACGCGCTGCACACCTGCTAGGATCGGCCCTGTTAATACCAAACGATTTATTTAAGTTAATATGTTATATGCAACTATCAAATAGAGAGTTTTTTTTTTCAGGGGGAAAAAATATATAATGAATCCGCGCCGAAAGGAATTTGTATATAAGCAACAACTTTATGTCAAAAAGCTATCCGATGATAAATCCATACATTAATAAAAACAATTGTATCTTCAGTAAGTTACTTGTTTATGCGTGCCTATTTTTGTAAAATAAAAGGGGAAATTTAGACATTTTTCCTTGAAACAAATGCATTGATCAAATAATATAATAATGCAGAGACCAGTTGAATATTTAAACTCTGCTCAAGAACTGCACTCAAAAGCGTACTCAAGTTTGGGAGCTCAAACACTTCCCATAGATCAACCATTTATCAAATTTCAACATAAAAGAAGCGTTTCGGTACTATCATCAAAGTTTTTCTTAAATAATCTTTCCAATGAAACTATTCTGTGTACGCTATTAGCTACACTAAATGTTTTGGTAACAGATCCCTTAATTTCAGATCCCTTAAAGCTGTTGAAGACAGCATCTGAACTGTTTCTTAAATTTCATAATTTCCACCTAGCAGTTGTAACCTTCATTGTTCTACATGACGGATGTGTGGTTGAACCAGAATTCAAATACCCTATGTCATTTGAGTATCACCGTTCTCAAATTTGAATCATTGAGCTGCAGCAGCAGCCTTACATGAGATTTTAAACATAATAAAGTGACTCACATATTCTTCTGTTTCGATTCAAACTTCTTTCGGGATTTCCAAATAAGAAACGCATCATTTCGTCATCAGCAGGATGTTAGAAAATAACTAATTCATGGTAGCGCGTGCTTAGAAATCGTATCAAAAACAGAGTAGATGAACTCGGTAGTCAGAGTCGTTCGTTGCTTGAACTCGTTGCCATTTGGCGTGTTCGAGAACGGATGCCAAGGAAGACCCTCTGTGTAGAGTAGTTGATGGGTTTCAAATCTCTCGAGCCTAAAAGTCCTCACGTTAGCATGGAGGGAAAGTTTGGAGAGGTGTGTTGTCTCAGATGGCGTTCTCGTCACTTGATTGTGAATTAGTATCACAAGCTCCATCGCTAGTGGCTCTTGAGAAGCTTTAAAGTGTGACGGTAAAAAAAAACTCAAAAATAGAATATAATCTAAAATAGAGTAATTTAGCATGACATTGATTTGATTTTAATATACGTCGCATTCAAAAGCTTAAAGGTACCAAAATATAGCCATGTTAGCCCCACTTATCAAAATAATTAATCTAGTGTTAAAATTTTAAAAAGTTAATAATAAATCTTTCCATAGCAATTTGGTTAACGTATCAAAAAGTACTCATTCAACCCCTCATTTTTTTCACGCTTTGAGTGAAAAAACTTCAAAAGGACTTGAAAATGAGGCGTTTTCTTTTTTTAGCTTTTGGAAAGGATGTATTTTACAACTCCATATTTTAAATCTAATTTGAATTTTCTTATTTTTTTCAAACCCGAAGATAAACACCCCAATGTGTTTACTTGCAGATTCAACAGATAATTTTTTTAACATATACTTAAGTAAATTATTTATCTTTTTCTGAAACACTTATTGATTTTACAAAAATGAGAAGTACATATTAATAGCTCTAATTTTAAACTCATTCTTTTGTGCTATAGGTTGGAATGGGGTATAGCTTAGAGAATTTGTGCATCAGGAATTTCCGAAAATAAATTTGACTCTGGAAAATCAAGCAAGCTCCTGAAACTTTCACTTTAATCTCGACTTCCCTGAGGTTTCATTTGGCCGTGGTAGCCTAGTGGTCAAGCTCATAGACTCGTCGCTGGCGTGTCATTTCGAGACCAGTACCATCCTGTAGTGGGAGCCGATGCACGTTAAATCTGTCGAGGCTCAAACGTCCTCTCGTTGGTGTAGAAGTTAGAAGAAGTTGGCAGCTCAGGTGTAATCCTCGTCACTTGACTGTGGTTTAAAATTACGATGTATGTTGCCAAAAGCCCTTGTTCAGCCTAATATAACTCTCACTCACTCAACACGGTGAGTCTTCAGCGATACAAGGCTCGAATTCATGACACGTGAACCACGAGTCCATAACCTTGACCACTAGGCTACCGTGGCCGCCATTTACACAATAGGAATTTGCAAAAGGAAATAAGACTCTAGAAAACACGGTAAAATCCCCTTTAATTTTGACTTCTCTAAGGTTTGGTCTCGATTCTAAACCCCTAAGCAAATGTAAATAAGGGGATGTGTTGTTGGGATCTTACAATATGTGCTGAATGAAAATAAAACTACTTATACTTAAAATGTATTGTATACTATATCATACACAACTGTATAACATGAAGTATTACTGTTCTTATATTTTGACTCTTAACCTCCTGAATAAAGCCCTTTAAAAGTTTTCTAATACCCTTAAGGCCACACTCTTCTAAGTGTTTTCTTCGATCCCGTTCACCACTTTACATTTCGATGCGGGGGGGGGTGAGGAAAGGGGTATGGATTTTAGAGAGGAAGAAGAGGAGGGGATAAATAATTCCCTCACCCCTTTCGTTAATAAATTTCGTGTATTGTCACTCGCAGGATGGCTCGGGGTACGCCTCTTCGTTATCGTTTGGCCCTTTCTCCATGAATATATATTTTTCACTCCCCCCCCCCACCTCTCCGTTGCCGTTTAACTCTTCCGAAAGGAGCCAATCATTAAGCTTCGTCATAAGTCGGATTCAGTCGCGATTTCAGCCCATTTTCTACTCAAATAGTCGTATAACTATTCAAACCATTTTGTATCAGTCGTCTTCCACCCCATAATCTTTTTAGAATTGATTTGGTTTAATTAATGATGAGAAGCCGCATTGCTTGGGTTGGTTCGGGGAAAAGACACAAGGGTTAAGAATTCAAGACTAGATATCGTTAAAAATCCATAGAGAGTGAGATAGCACAATAAAACTAAATAAAGTATATTAGTGACGGACCTCGTAATTTTCAACCATGGTCAAGTGACGAGGATGGCACTTGAGTTGGCACCTCCTTGTTCTAACTTCCACCCCACACCAACGGGAGGGCGTTTGAGCCTCGACAGATTTAAAGTGCATCGTCCCTCTCTACAAACAGCGGGTCTATAGAGGTACCAGACTCAGGCTCATGACTCCTACCACGAGTCCAGGACCTTTACCACTAGGCTACCCCCTCCCCCCCACGTCCAAAAAAATAGGGGTGCATCATAATGGTGGACAATTTTTCAATCTACTATAAATGTCACCTTTAGATATTTTCTTGTCACTTGATCATGGATCCAAATTAAAAGATCTTTAAAACTAGCCATTGAACACACACAGTTTTTACTAAAATAGTAATTAAAACATTTCTTTATTTCAACTAGATTAAAGAGGCCGAATGGACTGATTGTTAATAGGAATCGCACTTAAAAGCAATACATGACTATTGACGTCAGTAATAGAAATTTGAACCCCAGTCAATCGAGGAAACCCGCTACATCATTTTCCTTACTTCCACACCACGCCAACGTGAAAACTTTCAACCACAGAAGAGTTATTATACACCAACATGTCTATACGGAAAAACTCTTAACAGAAACAAATCTCGAACACGTGACTCGACTGATATATCTCTAGTTGTGAGCATACCATTATGACCACTTGAACCCCTGGTCGAAGTGAGTGGTTATTATCATCGAACTATCAAGTAACATTACGGCTATTGACGATGCACCTCGTATTTTTGAACCATGGTCAAGTAGCAAGGGTGACACTCTCTTAAACTTGCACCCCCCTTGCCAACTACCCCACCCTGTTGACGGTAGGACTTGGAGCCTCGACAGATTTAACATTCACCAGCCCTTCTACACGGCGGGTCTTCAGTGGCACTAGAGCTCGAATTCATGGCACGCTGACACCAAACTCCTGATCTTTACCACTAAGCTACCGTGGTCTGGCTTGAGAATCACATGTCTCATGCATTAGAATGTCACCTAGAGTATTGACTCCCTTCGACTTTTGTTTGAATCAGAGCCATACTGTAAACCAGTACGCGGCAACCTGGGACACGTGTGGCACGCGGATCAATTTTCGATGGCACTCTACAGAATTATGAGATAAAGTTAAAGTCGTTTTGTCTCTACTTACTACACCTAACGCCTTTCTACTCAAAGGCCATTTCTTACCTTCAACTCTTTGTCATAAAACGATTCCGCTAAATCGGCCTTTGTGTAATTTGCATGATTTACGCGAAATACAAAAACCTCCCCTGTTTCAAAGAGACTTATTCTTAGCGTTAAATATTCAGCAAAATCGATGGATATGTGGAAAATAAATCGACCGCCATTATAAACGCTGTACCTGATTGCCGAAGCGGTTTCATTGTTTGAAGGCATGTGTGCTCTGCTGCGACGCTTTGGATTCTACATTTAGACGTGAACCAATTTTTTTCTCTGTGTTTTGAATCCACAATGAGTGAGTGGATGTTAACGTCGCACTGTTCAGCTACACTAGGGATTTCGGTGACGGACCTCGTCATTTTGAACCATGGTCAAGGGATGACACCTGAGCTGGCACCTACCTCTTCTAACTACCACTCCAACGGGAGAATGTTAGAGCTCTCGACAGATTTAGCGTGCATCACTTCCCTAAACGGCAAGTCTTCAGTGGTACTGGGCTTGAACTCATGACACGCCTGCCACGAGTCCGATACCATGACCACTTGGTTACCGCGGCCACTTTAGTTTAACAACTGAACGTTCAAAATCATTTGCCACATTTAAAGTCATAAATTATACCCCTGATATTACGATTAGAGATTCGCATTAAAAATTAATTTTTTACTGAACTATATTATTTATTTATTTCTTTTTATTTTGATAAGTTCTTAAGAGATAAATAAAAAAATTAAAAATGTAGATATATTATGTATGCTGAAGGAATAATTACAACGCAATAGTTATGTTGTTTATTTTTGGATTAACACATATCTTAAATGGTGCCAAATTTAATGTATAATTAAAACTCAAAATCTGTATCTTTGACCTCTTTTCGTGGCCGCGGTAGCCTAGTGGCAAAGGTATCAGACTCGTGGCCGGTGTGTCGTGAGTTCGATCCCAGTGCCACTGAAGACCCGCAGGGTAGGAAAGATGCATATTAAATCCGCCGAGAACTCCAACGTCCTTCTCCTTGGTGTGGTGTGGTAGTTAGGAGAAAGCGGTGCCAGCTCAGGTGTCGTCCGCGTCACTTGAACATGTTTCAAAATGACGAGGTCCGTCGCCAAAATCCCTCGTGTAGCTGAACAGTGCGACGTTAATATGCACTCACTCGACCTCTATTCCCTAACTCTGAGTGCATGCCGTGGGAATTGAATTATTTCAAATATTCCCTTTTGCTCGGTCCTATGAATCCAGTTAGCAGATTGTGGGCACAACTCTGATTTTCTCAGTCTGAATAGTAGTTTCATAACTGATTTTATAATTTTGATGATAACTTCCATTAGGAAGTTGGATTTCATTTAATATCTTCTTATAGGCTTCCTTAAAAATGTTGTATATGTTTTGAATATTTCTGTGTAAAAGTAGCATCTCAGAATTCTTTATGAAATAATTTTCAAAGAAGAGAGAGAAAAATTTTCCTTTAGTTATTTCAAGTTCGAATCAACCGACAAAACTTATTGAAAATTAAATTTTAAACTTTACATATATGTAAAATAATGAGAATAAGTTTTCAATAATCTCTTGTAAAAAATTTTTCCCCAGTAGTTCAGCACAAAGATTTTCCCCGTAATGTTTTACTTCTCACGCGCACACCTTCAGATATTTAATATGAAATTTTAACAAATCATCTTAAATTAAACATTCAGTACTTTTTAAATATTTTTGTTTTTGTGTTAACATTGCAGTGAAATTACTTAACATGGCCTCTTCTGTAATAACAACAATAAAAATAGAATTAAAAAAACATCTAAAATATTCTTAAACGAAAAAGGATAAATAAGAGCAAAATTGGAAAATATTTCTCAAACATATTAACAAACGAAATTGATGAGTTTTGTTGTTTATCTTCCCTGTTTATTACGTTCTCGTCTCTGAATTTATAAATCGAAAGTTTCTGCTAGAATTCCTTTTTGAAGTCGTTCTGTCTGTTAAGAACAATTCTCAACATTTTTTCCCCAAGTATTAATTTTTTCCCCTTCTATATCGCTAATAATAACGCCCGAGAATTTCTTTTCATCTCTTCTTTCTGAACCTTATGACTACCGTCGTAAAAGGAAGAAGATACAGATGATGACTCCACGCGCTGCAGAAGAATTAAAAGAAAATATCGAGGCGTATATGAATGACGTAAAATCGAGATATGAAGACAGATGCGCTGAACACTCCTCCTTTCTCATTTTTCTTTAAATTCTTTTCCAAACTGTCTGGGTCACACATTTATCTGGAAGTGGAAACCCTCCTGAAATGAATCCGAAAAACATATATAGAGAAAACATATATATCATTACTTAAATATTTCCCGCATCGGCCGTAAAATTACAGAAATATAAATCCCGCACCCAAATGCACTGACATTCCATTTGAGATTACGTATCGTATAGTGGGGTTCATGTACATTAAATCTGGTGAGACCCAAAGTCCTCACGTTGACCTTGTTGAGTGGAAGTTTGGAGAGTGGGCTGCTAGTCCAATATCGTGCCTCGTCGCTTGAGTGTGGTTAAAAATGACGAGGTCGGTAACGAGTAGCACTCGAGTCGTTTTAAAGTGTGCGATGCTAGTAAATGATGAATTCAATCCCCGAGATTCTGAACCCGTGGCTGGAGTGTCACTAGCTCGAATCCAGGTGCCACTGACAACGATGCATGTTCAATCTGTCAAGACTCAATGCCCTTCTGTTGGTGGGGTGTGGAGAGGGGAGCTGCCAGCTCAGGTGTCGTCCTTCTCACTGGGTTCAACATGATACACAGTTGCTTTACACTCACTCGCCTGGAGATACTGAAACAATGGACTCAATTCATGTGAGACTCTGATCACGCGATATTTGCAGTCGCATGCTTCCAGTTCATAGGCTTATGTAACGTCGTAGTCACATGATAAATTCAATCACGTTCTTCTATCCAATCAGCTCATGTTCTTTGCTGTTGCCAACTTTTGTCTTTTTTTTCTTTCAAAAACTTCCTTTGGAAATGTTTGTAACTCTTAACAAATAATAACGCAAACATATACGCACAATCCACGATTTAAAAGTACACAGTTTTATTTTTAAATTTTGAAAATTTTTATAGAGTTTTAATATATTTGAACATCTTTTACCCAAATATCAACTTTGAAATTGCATTCAAATTTTACAATAAATTAAATGTAAAAAAAACTTTTTTAAGAACAAGCTTTTATTTAAACGCTTTAAAAAGAATAAAATAAACTTTTCCTTTAAACCTTTTTTTACTATCAACTTATAACGTCATTACACAATTTATATGATATAAAAGCTTGTCGCAATATTTAAGTACTCATATTTACTTAGTTTGAATTTTTAAAAACCAAAATCAATCAGGTCAAGTTATTTATTTTACTTGTTTATCTACACAGGTAAATCTCGCGACAAGCTTTTATATCATATAAATTGTGTAATGACGTTATAAGTTGATAGTAAAAAAAGTTTTAAAGGAAAAGTTTATTTTATTCTTTTTAGAGCGTTTTAAATAAAAGCTTGTTCTTAAAAAAGTTTTTTTTACATTTAATTTATTTTTTACTTTTTAGTTATCGCTGGACAGGTTTCTCAGCCTGTTCAACTCATTGAACGCTGGTTCGCCATCCCTGGTTTAGCGGAATTAATTCTCGCAAAATGGTATTAGACTAAAAACACAATTTTTTTAAATCCGCAATTTTTAAGCAATTTTTTCAATCTTCATGCAGATTTTGGCTAACATTGTTCTACACACGAAAAAAAAGGTTTAGTGAGATTATCTTCATAAATGACAAAGTTATTAAATGTTTAATTAAAATTTTGACTATTTTTGATAAACTTAAAGGATATATTATTTATTTGAAATATTTTGAAGATAAGGGATGTATTTCTCTAACATATTAGAAGAAAATTTTAATTGTTTATTAAAAACTTCAAAAGGCATTTAAATATTTGTATTAATCAATAAAATGCTTAAGACTAAAAACGCATTTTGTAATCAAAAAAGAAAGTTTTATCAAATAATGATAATTTTTTGCTGGACATTGAATATCTTCTACGTAAGAAGCAATTTTTATTTAATTGCTCAGATCATCTTTAGAAACTTGATTTTGAAAAAATCAATAATTAAATTCAAATAAAACTAACAGATTCTATTTGTAATTAAATTTAAGGACACATGTCGTAGTGTGTGTTTAGATTACTGGTGAAAAAATGAGGTATATTTAAATTACTTGTAGGCTTAAAATTAGAAAATTTCTTTAAAAAATTACTTCATTTTATTGTAAAATTATTTTTTTTAATCGAAAATATATTGCATTTCTAGATAATATTTTTCTCTTATTGTTTTCCTAGCGGATTCCTTTTTGATGGGTAAGATACATTAAAAAAATGATCTTTCCGATTCTGTAATTATTTTTTGTCTGAGTTTCATAGATTAAAGTTAGATAAATTATTTAAAGAATTTCTTCAATACTCCATCTCAGTTTAACTTGGCAGCAATGAGAAAGGTATACAATGTACCAATCTACTTGAAAAATAGCTCTACTTTTTTGTTTTGAATTTAAATCCAAGAAAATAGATAGAAATTTGTAAAAAAATTGCATACGTTGTAGAAATTAGATTATTTTTACGTTGTAGAAATGTAATTATTTTTCAGACAAAGTTAATTAATACAGTCAATAGCGCAACGTTATGAAATTCCAGTTTGGCTGAAAACCGATTTTCGATGCCAACTTTTGTCATTGTTGTAACAATAAAATTATTACAACAATGCAAATATATCCAAGTTGGCGCCCAAAATTAGTTTAACGTTTTTAATTAATTGCAATATCGGAATATAAATGGTCAAAACATGCATTGTCATCCAAACTAAACGTGTATACAAAATTTCAGCTCAATGGGAGGAAGATATCAGCTTCAAAATTGAGTTGCAAGATTCCACCCGAACAAATTACATACATACATACATACATACATACATACATATATATACATACATTGTAAGTTAAATAAAAGCGTTAATTAATAATAAAAAGAACTACAAATACAAGTCAGAAATCAATTTTGAATTCAAAGGAGAACATGACGCATTGATCACGTGACCGTCAGGAATTTAGCCCACCACACAAATATTTATATATATATATAAAGGAGAAAAGTGACTCGCACACACACACACACAACACTGACTGACTGACTGACTAATCACGATATCTCCGGAACTATTCAACCTACAGACTTGAAATTTGGTAGACGTGTTCCTTTCATAGAGTAGACATCAGCTAAGAATGGATTTTCCGAAATTCAAAACTCAAGGGGCGTTAAGGGGGTTAAGGGGCGTTATAAATAATTGCTTCCATGTTTAAACTACTTGATGTACAATCTTGAAATTGGGTAAGCAGATTCCTTTCAGAGAGTAGAGATCCGCTACAGAAATGAGTTTGGTGAAAATTGACCTCCAAGTGGCGTTGCAGGGGCTTAGGGGGCGTTATAGATAATTATTTCCATTTTTAAACTATTTGACGCACTGTCTTTAAATTTGATAAATAGATTCCTTTCGTAGAATAATGATCAGTTACAAAACAGCTTTTGTGAAAATAGACTTCTACGTGGCGTTGTGGGGGAATAAGGGGCGTAATAGATAAATATATCCGTATTTAAACTACTTCCCCTACCTGCTTGAAAATTGGTAGGTAAGTTTCTTTCCTGGAGTAAATATCCGCTACAAAATGGGTTTTAGGAAAGTTGACCCACAAGGGGTGTTGCGGGGGGTTTAAGGGGCGTTATAAATTCCGATTTTTAAGTTATTAAACTTACAGTCTTGAAACTTAGTAAGCAGACTCCTCTCATAGGGTAGAGATACGCTACAAAATGAGTTTCGCGAAAATTGCCCCCAAGTGGCGTTGCGGGACTTAAGGGGCGTTACAGATAATTATTTCCATTTTTAAACTATTAGACGCACAGTCTTTATATTTGATAAAAAGATTTATTTAATAGAGTCAGCTATAAGAAGGTTTTGTGAAAACAGACTTCTAAGTGGCGTTGCGGGGTATAAGTGGCGTAATAGATAAATATTTTCGTTTTTAAACTACTTGACCTAGCTGCTTGAAAATTGGTAGAAATGTTTCTTTCATGGAGTAAATATCCGCTATAAAACGGGTTTGGAGAAAATTGACCCCCAAGGGGTGTTGCAGGGGGTTAAGGGCAGATATAAATAATTATTTCTCTTTTTAAACCATTAGACTCATAGTCTTGAAATTTGGTAAGCAGATTCCTCTCATAGGACAGAAATGCACTACAAAATGTGTTTTGTGAAAATCGACCCCTAGGTGGCGTTGCGGGGGTTCAAGGGGCGTTATTGATAATTTTTTTTTTGCATTTTTAATTAATTGAACGCACAGTCTTCAAATTTTGCTAAGCAGATTCCTTTCATAGAGTGCAATTCCCCTACAAAATGGGTTTTGTGAAAACAGACCCAGAAGTTGCGTTGCGGGGGCTCAAGTGGCGTTATAGACAATTATCCCCATTTTTAAACTGTTAGACGTACAGTCTTGAAATTTGATAAGCAGATTCCTTTCGTAAAGTAGAGAACCGCTACAAAATGGGTTTTGCGAATATCAACTACCAAGTTTAATTTCGGGAGATTAAGAGGCGTAATCGATAAATATTTCCATTTTTAAACTATTTGATCATCCTGCTTGAAAATTGGTAGGCATGTTCCTTTCATGGAATAGAGTTCCTCTAACAAAGAGTGAAACGAAAATTGACCCCTAAGTATGTTTGCGAGGGGTCAAGAGGAGTTACAGAAAAAAATTCCTGTTTTAATTGTTAGACCCATTTACTTGAAATTTGTTAGGCATGTTTCTTTTGTTGAATAGAGATCCTTTAAGAATGTATTTTAAGCAAATCAAGTTCTTAGGGGGGGTGCAGGGGGTTACTGGGACGTATTGACAAAAAAAATTACTTTTTTCGAGCTACAAGGACTATAATAATGAAATTTGGTTTGCATTTTTCTTTTGTTGAACTGAAATCCTCTAAGAGCGGTTATTTTGGAAAACGGCTCTCAACGGGATTACGGGGATATTGATAGTAAAACTTCTTTTTTTCTGTTAGATTTAGACTTGAAATTTGGCTTGCATGTTCAATTTACGGAGTAGAGATCCACCGAAAATTGGTTTTGTGGGAATCCACTTGGTTTTTCGGTTAAGAAAGAGCAAATATCATTCTATACTTCAATTTTAGAGATTTTTAGAAAATACAAATTAGATGAGTTCTGCCCTTTTTTTTGCGACAGTTAAAGGTATAAGTATATTTTTCAATACAATCGAATTCTTAATGCTAGGACTTAGATATCAATAATTTATACATATATATATGCAGTAAAAATTTATAAAACATCATGAAATACCCAGCGAAGCGGGCGGGTAACAGCTAGTATATATATATATATGATATAGATATATATATATGAGTTTGTACCATTCGAAATTTTTCATAGAATTCTGAATTTTGAAAATGCAAAATATAGTTTGTTGAATTTATGTAAAAAATTATTCATACACTTTAACTCTTAACTCACTCAAGAAATATGACCCTAATAAATAGGCATACATTCATTCAAATATATACTTATTTGCTTTATATTTAGTTTTTAAAAAATGTAATAAAGAACAAGAAATGCAGAAACTCAACTTTCAATTCATCGCATTAGTATGAAAGAACTTTCAAAATGTACTACCGTATTTATTCGAGTCTAAGCCACCATCGATTCTAAGCTGCACTCCAAAGTTTCAACAAGTTTTTTTTTTTTTTTTGAAAAATGAAAAATAGTGTAAATGGTTCATCGATATCCAATTTTACAAAATTAAAATGGTTTTAAAATGAGAACTAAGAGAACTAAATGAGAAGTTAATAAAATTAATTTTTATTTCACTAGTATCAAACTTTTAAACACATACGCGTGCACCTGCCATGACTTCTAATGGCCCCAACCAACGAATTTTTCCGATTCTAAGCCACGCACGATTTTCAGTAGCGTTAACATTGGGGAAAAAGTGTGGCTTAGATTCGAGTAAATACGGTATTTTTGAGTCAGTATTGTGATTTATGGTTAATCCAATTGCCTTACTCGTTCCTGTCTTAAGACACTATACGTATACACGAATAGTAAAAATATTAATATTTTTATTTCACTATCCCCATTGCATAGTTTTTATCTCAAACTTATTTCAAGTGTAGCCACAGCAGGTGATGCTATTATGTATTTCAGATCGCCGTACGCATTGCTTTTGACGAATTTCTTAAGGGGAATACTTAATAAACTACCGGAAGATAACATCTATTTACCTAGAGACTACAGGTTTATGATCTTCTGCTGTGTTATATTGCATCGCGATACCCAGGGTAAGTTTATGTCTGCTCAGAATATAATTAGAGAAAGATAAGAAATATGTGGAAAGAAAGATACAGCGAAAAGATGCGTAGAAAAATAAAAAGGACAAGATTCGCATTATCAATGCAGGGATTGTAAACTTAAACATTTGTTCTCTAATTACAGTATTTAAAATGATTTGGAGAATGTAGATTGGTTATCTTCAAAGGGGAGTCTCCTGGGGTACACCAAAAAAGTGATCACGTGAGTGTGAGGTTTTCTCAGTGGTTGCTGTGAGGCTTCACTTGCGTCCAGGTAGCTGTAGCTCGACATTATAAAACGGGGGTGTTTATAATTAAAGTTACACTATTCACAAGGTCGGTAGAATCTGTTCTGCTTATCGAATTTTGATGAAAATCGGAATATATGCTGTATGGAGCCTGTGGAAAAAAATTTCTGCAATAAAAAAAAAAAATAGTACACATTTTGACCACCAGATGGCTTTTATGCAGTATTCCTCATGCAAATCCATTAAATTTTATAAGGCTTACAGAAAGTTAATAAATATTTTTTTAAAGAAAATGATAAGATTACATTTTGTTAAGAATTTTTGGACAGATATAGGGTGGGAAATATTTTTAAAATTCATTATGGGATTTAGTTCAAGCCTAAAAGTTAAATTAACGGACATATATCTTGTTATGTCTATCTTGTTTTTTTATGGTATTACTCTTCTGTATTTTATTTGTGAATCAGGCACGCACGCACACACACATGCTGTTCGAAACATAATCAGCATTATAGTTTATTAGTTTACTTTTATATAAAGAAAAATTGAAATAGTTTTTGGAATGGTAAGCAACCCCAATGTGACAAATCAGAAATTTAGGCAATAAACGGTCTTTCAATTTCTTTTCTTTAATATTCACTTATCAGATTTAATTTTCAAATACAGGAGAGATTTTTCAAACATTCGAAGGCTTAAGGGTTAGCGAATAATCGGCAAACATTTCTTGACCGAGTTTTAACAAATGATTCGGATAAATGTGTACTAAGCCCAGAACATTACATAAATATACGACCTATTTTCATAAGAAATACACAGCTACTGCAACATTGCTCTAATCCCTTTTTCAAAGGAACCTTATTTTCCTGAGTTGTCGGTATACTCTTCTTCCAGTGACTTTGTCATTGGGAAACACGATAGTCTTTGGAAGGCGTATTCTGAGACGACGCGTAGCTCAACCGTCACGAGTGAGTGAATGTGTGTTTATTAACGGTAAAAGCAACACAATGACTTTGAGTGATGGACTTCGTCGTTTTGAACCACCTGACTGATACCTCCTCTCCGAAGTTTCACATCACACCAACGAGTGTACTTGACAGACGTAATGTACATCAGCCCCTCTACACGCTGGGTCTTCTGTAGCCACAATTCCGAGGTTCCGTGTGGTTTCAGAAAGCACTGTTACAAATCAATTGGCAAATCGTACCTTCTGGATCAATATAGACCAAGAGGATAATGGATAGAATAAACCCAAAATGTGTATTTGTGTCGAACTGACATTTTCTTCGGCACACACACACACACACACATGCCATAAAATTTCTAAAACAATATCAGAAGTTTCATCATTGAAGTTCAAGAAGTCGCCCTTTTTGGTCATACACAGAGGCCTTAACTCCTTACACGAAGAAGATTAAATACTTTCGGGGAAAATGTTTTATATTTTAGAGTATATTGATTGGATTAGTCGGACTTTCTTATTGCAAGATCTTCTCCAATGTATTGTTCAGAAGTAGTATCACAAAAACAAGGATTTTTCCGATTGGCGAGAGTCTCGTGGCATTTAAAAGTATAATCCTTTTTAATTAGTACGTCTTAATCGCTCTTAAGTTAATCGGCTGCTCCACTGAAAGCCTATGGCCTCTGTCCCTATTTTCGGTATTATGCGTTATCTTTTTATTTCTCCAGTCGTGTGTGTGTGTGTGTGTGTGTGTGTGTGTGTGTGTGTGTGTGTGTGTGTGTGTGTGTGTGTGTGTGTGTGTGTGTGTGTGTGTGTGTGTGTGTGTGTGTGTGTGTGTGTGTCGACCAATTCATCCGAGTAGTGGATATTTCGTTTTGTGAGATTGGTTATTATTTTGTAGGAATAGTGTATGAGATGTCAGTTCTCTACTCAGATACTGAGTATATAAAAAAGTGAAGCAAAATTTTCAAATAAATTGTTCAAACGAGTGGAAAAGTACTAAAGAGAGAAATAATTAATGCTGCGATTAAAAACATTTCACTAGTCAAAATTCGAAAAAATTGAAATCATGCGGTTATATGAAAAACGTCCATGTTGGAAATAATAACACGTCATCAAGATGATTGTTAGAATGATATAAATACCATTCTTAGGTTGAGTGAGAGAGTGTTTTTAACTGACGTCACACTAAAAAGGAACACGAGGGCTATAGGCAATAGACCTCGTCATTCTGAACCACCGTAAAATGACGAGGATGACAAATCAGCCATCCCCCTCTCCAAACAATCATACCACCCTAACGGGAGGACATTTATATAGACTCAATGATAGGTTTAACATGATCAGCCCCTCTACATGACGGTTCTTCAGTGGCACTTGGGCTCGAACCCTTGACACACGGACCACGAGCTACAAATTGCCATGGCAGTTTTTAGACTTTAGAGGACCTAGTACAAAAACGCACCTGCAAAATTTAAATAAATTAAATTGAATTAAAACATGGAGTAGTCAGTGGCCCCGAGTCCGTGATCATGACCACAAGGCTACCGTAGCCATATTTAATAGTTGAATATATTTTTACAAATTATACATTCAAAATCTTCTTTGGAGAATATTCTGTCAATAATTTTACAATAAATTTTTTGAAACATTGAATGACAAATAGGATGCTACTGTTGCGTCTTTTACGATTGCTTTTATTAATATATCATTACAAGGCAACTGGAAGGTTTTGGGGCACGAACTTCGTGATTCTAATTTATGGTCAAGGGACGAGCACAACACCTGAGATGGTAGCCTACATTCAAAACTTCAGCATCACGTCTTTAGAGAGTTACAGAAAAAATTCCATTTTCGAACTGTTATATCCACAGACGTGAAATTTGGTAAACATATTTCGTTAGTTACATAGAAATCCGCTAAGAACGGGTTTTACGAAATCAACTGTGAGTTGTGGGGCGTAAGAAAATTCCGTTTTGGAACTATTTGAACCCTACAAACTTAAAATTTAGCAACCAAGTTTTTTTCTTTAAGTAGAAATTCGCTAAAAATGGATTTTGTGGAAATCGATTGTTGGGGAGGGGATTGCAATGGTTCAAAAGATAAATATACTTCTGTTTCTGAAATTCAAGTTTTGTCCTTTAAAAAAAAAAACAAGTGGTGAAGGCAATAAGAATGCTTTACAATATAATCGAAAGTTTAGTGTTAGGACTAGGACTCAATAACTTATAAAAAGAGTATAGAGTCATGAAATACCCAGCAAAGCGTTAGGTAACGGCTAGTTTAATATATACTCCACTATTCGGTATGGTTAAAAAGGCGCCTTTTGTTACTACGATTTTTAAATGTGACGCCAAAAAGTATGAAGCGTTTGTGAACGAGGAGCTTAAAATCGCGGCTGTTCGCCTTCTCTGCGTGTCCAGTGCCAATGCAAAGGAACCAGTTTTACAGATCAACACATGGAAGCGGGTTCTGTTGATTTGTTTTATTCCATTCAGTGTTTGTTTCCACACAGTCAGTTCTCTTTAATAGAAAATCTAATAAGCATATCTGACGAGACACACAGTAATGAAGATAAAACTGCATTTGTGTGTGTGTTCTAAAATAGTATTGGTACATCGACGGATTTCAAGGAATTAACACACTTCTTTTTATTCTTTTTTTTAAAACACATATATAAAATTGATATTTTTAGAATTATTTGTAAAAGGGGGTTTGTGTAAAAAATTGTTAATTTAAGATTATATATATATTACAAGTTACACTTTCAGAATCCCCCCCCCCGTTCCCATTAAATAATTCACATTTTCATTTTCTTCCTACTTCTCATTTATTTCTAGCTGGGTTTTTCTTCTACATTTGAAAGTCCTTTTTACACTGCCCCTTTGACTTGCAGTTTGTGGCTTCGGTAGTCTAGAGGTTATAGTCATGAACTCGTGGTGAGGCCGCCGTAGCCTAGTGGTCAAGGTAGCGGTCTCGGGGCTGGCGTGTCATGAGTTCGACTCCAGTACCGCTGAAGAGCCGCAGTGTAGGGGAGCGAGGCATGTTAAATTTGTCGAGAACTCAAACGTCTTGTCCTTGGTGTGGTGTGGTAGTTAGGAGAGGGGATGATAGCACAGGTGTCGTCCTCGTCATATGACCATGGTTCAAAATTACGAGGTTCGTTGCCAAGAGACCTAGTGTAAATGAACAGTGTGATGTTAATATTCCCTCTCGAACTCGGCCATGAGTTGGAGCCCTAGTACCACTGAAGACCCGCCAATGTGATGTCTGCCACTATTCATTGCTATCAGTTATAATTATTATAATGAAATGTTTCAAAAATCACAAGGAATCTCAAATGATTTAATTTAATCACTAGGATCATTGTATTTCTTCTTCTGAGACATGTATTTGTAGTTCTGATCAAATGGTGAAGTGAACTTAATGGGTTCTTTTCAGTTAACTTCCACTTCACCCCACGTGAGGGCTTAAAATATTAATGTGATTCAACGTAAAGCCCCCTTCATTACTCCCTATAATTACTGCTCTTTAAACAAGTGATTCTTAAACTAAGGGTTGTGATGTACTACGTCCCCTGACAAACATCAGTGATTGGGTGTCAGAATGAAGCGCGGACCGTCCCCAAAAGCCCTTGTGTAGCTGAACAGTGGGACGTTAATATTCACTCACTCAGTCAGAATGAAGAGAACCCATAATAAAAACAAATCAATTTTATCATTCTATTAATCAATTCAAATATAATCCAGGGTAGGAAATGCACTTACTTTAAAGAATTGGAGCAAAAGCGAGGTAGACGAGATATTTAATATTTAATTATGAGCAGAATCACTTACTTTTGGAACGTTTTGGTAATCTACGTTTTAAATAATTGTAATTCCTTTCTCAGGTTATCGACTTCTGGTTGACTTGATTCTAGTTCAAATATCTTATTGACTAAACCGTCAATTTTCAATCTTATATATTAATTAAACGACCAGTCACTCTCGTCTAACTTTCAACTATTTTATGTTAATCACTAACTTCTATCATCTAACTCCTAACCTTAAATATACGACACGATTTACATAAACCGCATTCTTCGGAAGAAAGTTTTTTTAAGAAAAACAATATTTACAGAGATAGGTTTTCTCCAAGAGGATTAGTAGGAGGCTCACGAATGGACCTGTTATAGGGCCATGACTCCGAAAGGGGTTATCTGACTTGCAGCTGAAGTTATCAAAAAGTTTAGGACTTTTGGCATATCCTTTTGGAATAAAAAGATATGTCATCAACAAATAGTTCAGCATAGAGTTTCTTAAAATGTGGTCCGTGCACCTCCAGAGATTCTCCAGTGCTTTTCTAGGGGGTCTGCAGTCTCTTACTTTTAATGTTGAGATTTCCCTCTTTTGCGGACTCCGAAAGAGATAACTGTGCCATCCCCAAGGTCAAACGGCTGGAACATGTACTTTGATCAAGAATATTAATTCAGTGAGTATACAATTAGTATTTTCTAATGCTGTTTTCTACCGCCCATCCGGTGTAGTGGTTAATAACGCGTGTCGTGGGGCATCCCAGAGAAGGCATGGATGTTTGTCAATGCCTTTGCAGAGCATGGAAGTATTCTAAATAGCCGCAAGTCCTCTCGTCAGGTTGGTGGAAGGCCTTTGACCACCCCCAGGGTGTTCTCCCTCAAAATTGGGGTTAGAAACGAGGGAAATCGTACTGTTACCTTCATGGTGCTGTTTTCTTAAAGGAAAAAAGGAAGTGTTAAAATGTTAGTGTTGGTAGCATAGGAAGTTAAAGGATTATTGAGGAAGTTTTTACATTTTAACTTCCATGCCATCCGTCTCTAAACTAGTGCTCCAAAATGTCATGCCCGAGGTGATCTTGGGCTTGCTACTAGTGCTCCAAAATGTCATGCCCGATGTGATCTTGGGTTTGCTACTAGTGTTCCAAAATGTCATGCCCGAGATGATCTTGGGCTTGCTACTAGTGTTCCAAAATGTCACGCTCGAGTATCATACGGGGTGATATTGGGGGTAATTTACAATGGGGAGTGTACATCGATGTGATCAGAAAATGCTCTTTCATCCAACAATCCAAAAGCGCCAGAAAAAATATTATTAAAAGATATTTTTACATTTATTAGACAAGGTACTCTGGAGCTCATTTTTTCTCTACAAAAAGATAATTGTGGGAAACTTAATACAAATTTCAAATCCAAGTTGTGGAAGAGCTTTTTTATAAATATGATGAAGCAACCTCTGGACAGACCCTGACAGACCCACCTACAGTAGATAACCTTCCCTATCTTACTGAACTACACATTTTATAACCCAATATCCCCCCCCCTATTCCTGCGTAACGGCAGCCTATAAGACACTTCAAATTTTGTTGTTAACAAAAGGATGCAAATGAAAAAGAAAAATGAGGAAGGAAACACGAATCTGATAGCGTATTTAATTTGTGCTTGGAAAAGTGTTTTCAGTTATACCACACAAGATCGAATTATTGAACTACTAATAGGCATTCATTTTTATTTTTTAGAAAATAATGATCCACTAGAAGATAACTTTACTTTTGTCATGCTGTGGGGCAGCCACTTCAAGCAAATATGCAGCTATTATACAAACTAAAAAAACTAATGCAAGTCATTCAAAATATCAATGTTTATCTATTAAGTTTATTTTATTTTGTACTAAACATTTTTCAATTTCGCAACAAAAAAAAAATTCTCATGTACCCTAATCGTCAAAATAACTTGACAATTTTGGAGGGTTAAATCACTCAACCATGTGTTAGGAGTCTGGAAAAAATTTCTAAGCCTTGAGAGTCTGCTTTGTCAGACTGATACATGAACGGGAAACGCTTCAAAATACATACAATGAAAAATATTTTGACTTAAACAACAGTAAAACAATTCATTTTATTTGTTTTGCACGTATTGCTGTCGGTTTGTCAAAGGCCCTGTCTATGCTAGGTTTGAGTGTTTTAGTAACACATGTGCTCGCGTTTTACTCTTTAATCGAAATCACCTTTTTCTACAACTTATTTAAATGAAGGACAGACGACACACACATTTTCGACTTTAACAACTATAAAATCAAAATTAATGAAATCTATGGAATATTGAAGAAGTACTTCGTCCAGGGATGTGTTCCAAGATTTAATACTATAATTAAAAGCAATACATCATTTTCATTGACTCGTAAATCTTGCACATACCATTCTTAATAAAAGAGGATGATTTCAGAAGGGAACTCAAAATGTATAATTTACCATTTATAATTTTTTTTTTTGTTATTTAGTTAAATTTTCTATATCGTTGTATTGGAAAGTAAAAGCTTATTGCGAATGTTTAGAACTACTAAACAATAATGTACTACACATTGCCTGCATGATACTAATATTTAAAGAAAGAAAATACAACTTCACCTATTGCCCCGTACATGAGTGGTATGAAGGAAAGTGCTGCTTTGCTTAGGACAAGCAGTAGGCGAGATGAAACTACTCTTCAACGGCATGCGACGGGTTTCAAAGTTTACCCTCCTTGTCTAAATTGCAAAGTGACCCAAGCCGCTCCTACCCACAGCTTAACTTGTATTGATTGCCATCTGCTCTCAAGTCCTGCTACAGTTTTTCATTATTTAAAATAACACAGGTTCATGAACTTGATCTGAGTGTTTCGGCCGATCAAGAGAGAAAGAAGCAACATCAAACCACAACAGATTTTTTTGTGTGTACGGCGCAATTTTTTAGTGATTCCTTGATTATAATTTTTTTTTAAATTGATGAGGTAATTTCATTAAGAACAAATTGAAGATGTTGTAAATAAATTACGATCCCGATATATTAATTTGGTAAGCCGAAACCATTAAATTTCACAGAAATTTCCAGGAGTACGAACATTTTTGAGGTCCATTGCATATAGTTTCGTGCATCATTAAATTTGCATGTGTATTAATATTAGATAGTAAATTAAGTAACAATATTTTGAATGCAAAACATTATTCATCCTAAAAAGCAAAAAACTATGAAGATGAAATTACATATTTCCTCCTATATTTGAAACTATTCCTGAAAATTTTGTAAGATCAAAAATTTCATAAATGAATCATGAAACGGATTTAAAAATATAAATATAAAAAATATTTTTATAAATAGGTGGAAAAAATAAAATTCTACAGGAACCTTCAATACCTTTTTTTTCCCGAATGTACTGCATTGCATTCAAATCAACGAACTAGACCGAGGAAGAAAGTAAAATTTCCATAGGATTAACATTAAGTTCACGTATTCAAAACGGTCGGTAGAAAAGGGAACCGTAAAAAACTCTTTTAGAATTTGGTAGAGTTAAAACTAATACTAGTCACAATCCTCCATCTTGAATGTATGAATTTAAGAGATATCTTTCCCAATTCCCCATTTGAAATAATCTTGCAGATTTTATTTGAAGGAGATAAAATGTGTCCAAAAAGGAGAAAATAATCTTATAAGTGTGTTTTATATTTATCTTCATTTTTTTAAACTTTTCATGATGCAGTTATTTTTTGCTTTTTTTTAAAAAAATCACTTAAATTTATCTTTAAAAACTAAACACACAAATAATCAATGGATATATTTTTTTTTTCATTTAAGATTTGATGAGTTTTATTGTCGCACTTTGGAATCGAAATTGTTTCAAATCAAAATGATTTCAATCAAATATTTTCATTTCAAATTGTGAAATAGCAGTTATCTCAGTGAAACAGAATGCTCTGTAGTTTGGTGCATTTGCTCTGTGAAAGAAATACAAAGCAATGCTTATAAAATCAATAAAAATATTTAAAAGTCAGAGTGAGACACAAAGCTTCACGACAGCCATCGGGGACAGACCTTGTCATTTGGAACCTGTAGCCAAGTGATGAGACTCGAGCTGACACTTCTCTCCACACCACGACATCGGGAGAGCCAGGACAGATTTAACGTCAATCCACATCTCTACACATATCTCCAACTCATGACTTACCGGCGATAATAACCACTAAGCTACCACGATGATACAACAATAAGTAAACAGATAAAGGGGGGAACTAGAAGTTCTGGAAAAACAAAAGTATTTTTGTTAAAAAATACAACTCCTCCAAGATCTAGAGAAGCTAAGAAAAGGAATAACTGTTATTGGTACTATAACATTTAACACAATGACTTTTATTTTTTGAAAATAGAAATTATTCGCAGTTACATTGGGCATCAGTGGATTCTTTTAACTTATTATTCTCTCTCTCTTTATATATATATATATGAAATATCTCAACGACCCAGTAACAACAACTTTGGAATTCAAGATCTTTATTCAAATTATGGAGTTTCTCCTTCGTAGGGAGAATAATGGAAGAACGTGTTACAAAGTTTTCTAACAGGCATAAGAGTCCCGACTTTGGGGAACAACGATATTTAAATAGGGAAAGTAGGAAGAGGTAGCGAACAGGCAAATTCCCCCAATCTCGTGATTTATGGGGTTTTCCAGGACCCTACTGGTTCTGTGCTTCTAGACAGAGGCGTTACTAAGACTACGGGGAAGGTTTAGTGTTTGGAGGGAAAAGGATGACGAAATATGGCATTCATCTTGAATCATTAAGTTTTACATTAAATGTTACGAAAAGAAATATCTATTTTTATATTACATCCCCCCTTTAAAAAAAAATCCGCTGAACCAGTTTAAAATAAAGTATCACCCATTCGCTAACTCTTCCGTTCACAAAATAATAACCAGAAATTTTTCTACTATCTAGATTAATATAAAAATTTTACCATACGAAGATTATATAGCATATATAACAATACAACAAAATATTCCAATAGTAAATATCATAACAAATTTTCAAGCATATATCACATACAAAACAATACAACATTTTTCCAACTATGCGCATTAATTAATATAACAATTTCACAAAACTAGTTTTCCACATTTCCTAACTTTCATTTAACAGCTATATACAAAGAAATAAGACGTCTTGAGTTTATACAACCATGGTTGCGGAATTCGCTACGTTTCAGAACATAGTCCATCTCAGTCTTGAAATGTTACCCTTTCTTGAACATTAACAGAAATTTAATCAATGCTATATATGCAACATAATACAATACATTATATTCCTATTTTATAAACATACTATATAAACTTATTTATTTTTATATTACACACACACACACACATATATATATATATATATATATATATATATATATATATATATTACAGGGTGTTCAGCCTTAATGTGACCCAATAGCTAATTCCCGAACCGTTTGGTTTAGATATGCACTTCCAATTTGAAAAATGTTTTAAAACAGGTAAAGAATGTTTTTACGTGCTTTTCAAACCAAACCCCCCCCCCCCAAATTACAAAAATTAATTTTTTTATACGGTCCCAGGTCCTATCACTTGTATTTAGAAAAAGATGCAGTACAAAAAAACAAAGTAAACACAAAAAGTTTCATTTTATTACAATAAAAACTGGCCGAGTTATGGAACTTTGAAAATCTTAATTTATATGCATTTTCTAGACTGTTTTCAAAAAGCTAGTAAGGGGTCGTCTCCAAAGTGAAAGTAGTTGGAACTCTGCCAAGAAACTTCCGCCCTTGCACGTTACTTTTATGTAAATCGTTTTTAAGTTTAAAAGCATACGTTAATAATACAATAATTGAGTACTTAAGAAATAAAATTTATTCCGTGTACGTGTAAAACATAGAAAAAATAAAATATTTTCGACGAAGAAAATATTTTTAAAGCAGTTCCAAAAAACTAGACTTATATGCTGCGGCTTCAGTCTGATTTGCTGCGTTTTTTGTTGATCATGACGATCGTTAAAAATCCGTTGTGTAGTCGCTTGCAATTGCATACAGTCGTATTCTAATATTACAAATTCTAATACGGGAGAACGAGATGTATACAAATGAAGAATACTGCGAAATGGTACTGTTTTATGAACAGTGTAATCGAAATAAGAGAGAGGCGGCAAGGCTTTATGGCATTAAATTTCCCACTCGAAGACATTCATCTTATTGTTTAATTGCCCGTGCTCTTCGCTTGTATAAAACTGATAGTTGTCATATACGTATTCCCTTATCTCGTGCCCCACCTCGTGCCTTCACCAGTATTTAAGTTAATTTGGTCATTCTGATATAATAAAGCCCCTGATTCATAATTGGTGTGCATCATTCCACATTATGCTATAATTTGAATATTTTGTATATTTTGCTGCTATTTGTTAAAACAAGCTATTTTAATATTTTCGGTACAAGTTGTTTTCTTTAATTTAATTTTTATTGTTTGCCCTACAGCAATACAAATTGTCAATCTATGATGTTTACTACGATGTTTTAAAAAACTGTCATGTTTTTCTTTTGCTCTTTCTGTATAGTTAGTGAATTACTGTTCTCTAAACTCAATTTATATACGACCTCCTAAGCAATTCAGATGCTTCAAAATTATGTAAGCATAACTCGGTCAGTTTTTATCATAATAAAATGAAACGTTTTGTTTTTGTGCACTGCATCTTTTCCTAAATACAAGTGATAGGGCGTGGGGACCGTATAAAAATTAAAATTTGTAATTTTTTTGTAAATGGGGTTTTTTTTTGGTTCGAAAAGTACGTAAAAACATTCTTTACCTACTTTAAAACATTTTTCAAATTGGAAGTGCATATCTAAACCGAATGGTTCGGGAATTAGCTATTTGGTCACATTAAGGATGGTATATATATATTCTATATACGAACTTGTGTGAACTTTTTCTGAGAAACAAGAACATTTCACGATTTTCCTCATAAAATAATCTCCCTATAGTGAAGTGCATTTTCTATAAAAAGAATTTTTTTCTTGCGATTCAATTTTTTTCTCTCTATTTTTAAAATATTTCCGAACATTTCAAATTATTCTCTCTTAACACATTTTATGGTGGTCACAAAATTTGATCTGGTTTTATTAGGTGCCTAACTCACCGAGAGTAATAGAATTCTGGGGGCTTCATCCAAGAAATACAATATTTAACCACCATTGTCAGGTTCACTAGAAACATCTTCGATATCCCCTTCCACCCTTAATGGGGTTGCCTCGTGTCCCTGTGTCCTTGAACTACTTTCCGTTCATTTGTAGTGTTGATCAGTTGTACTGGTAACTTCATTTCTTGTATCTCGCAAGTGTTTGAGCATCAAAGAAAGAAATTTAATTCTTCTGGAAATGGATAAAAGCGTCAAAAAAAAAGGACATTGCTTTAAAATTTGATATTCCTCCATACAGTTTATCAACTATTATAAAAGGTCGTGATACTCGTAAGCTACAAAATTATGATTCATCGAATTCTTGTTCAAAAACACTTTTAAGAACATGCGTCTATGAAGAGGTCGGTGAGGCAACTATAAAGTGGATACACATAATGCTAAATAAAATGTCTTGATCTCTGGACCTTTCGTAAAAGAGAAAGCTCTTTAATTTGTGAATGCACCAATTTCTAAGTAGCAATGGATGGCTAGAAAAATTTAAGAAAAGGACACGGAAAAATACGCTTGTATGAATTTTTGGCTGTAAAGATGTGAGGCGTATTATGAAACAAAGCATTTTTTCAAACAAAAAAACTCAAACAAAATAAACAGATTTTATGAGTAATTAAATTTAAGGCTGCAAGCGGTAATGTATGTTTAGAAATTCAAGTTATAAAATAATGCATGTGTTGAAATAATAGCTGTATAGTAATGTATGTTTCAAAAATTACTTGTATGCTTTAAATTAGAAGTTATTTAAAATTCATTTTTATTATAAAATTATTTTCTTTTTGTTGAAAATACATTTTTTCTTGTTTTCGTTGCAGATTTTCTTTCTTTCTTTTCTTTTGATAGGTAAAATATGTAAAATAAATTAATATTAATTTACGAAAAGTTGTTAATAATTACTTTTTTAAAAATATTTGTAGTGTTTATTAACTTAAACTTTGTTTTATGTGGTTTATAAAGCACATTGAAACTCTATATAACGAAATTTCCATGCAACGAACCTTTTTTCGGGATTTAGCGACTTCGTTATATAAACTGCATATATATATATGTATGGAGTCTGCTGGGTTGGTTTACTCAAACACGCCACTTGAATATCCTTTTATTTGGTGATAGGGGAGGTATGACAGGTTCATGAAATATTTACAGATTAAGGTACAGTTCAGTTTTCTAGAGTGGGAGTAAGTCAATCAATATACAAACAGCTGACGTGGGATTAAGGAATATGGGGTCACCTCCTCGCTATCAGACAATCGGCAGACAGCCTCGGTCTCCCACGCGAGAGTTTCCGGCCTCACTCTCTGTCTTGGCGATCTGCGGCTGCAGGGAACGAAGGGGCTGCTTTCTGGTGAAGAGCTGAGGAATCGAGTCCCACATAAAAATGCATAATGAAATGATTCCCTCTAATATCCTTTTAAAATACTCTAATTCGTGGGTTCAGGACTAACACATTAATCTTAATCTTAATCGAATAGTAACATTGCATCAGAAAACTCACCCCCCACCCTTTTACAACCACAATCATGGTTCCCTTTAGAAAGGAGTCACGCGTTCTTCACTGCCAGTATATAAACGAAAGCTCTTTTGCGCTCGCTCTCTTTGTCTCTAGTATTAGTTTTAAATAGGTGTAAATAGCTGCAGCTCTTTTATCCTTTTTTTGATGTCTTATCATTTGTGTTTTAAGATATGCTTATTTTGATGTCGTAACGCCATTGAAGTTTAATAGGTGCAGAACGATTGAAATGACAAGAGCTTAGAAAATTGGTCTCATTTGTAAGTGCGAGCCGTTAGTTGATTTTTATGGCCAAAGAATGAGTCCGCATCTGATATTCACAGTCAAATCGTGGAAGTTTACGGTGAAGAAGCAATGAGCAGACAGCATGTAGCGAAAGGGTGTCACTCTTTTCAGTCAGGCAGGCAGACAGGATGTTGAAAACTGCAATATGGCACGGAGTGGCCAGCCAAGTTATTTAACGACTAAAATAAACACAGCACGAATTGAAGGAATAATTCAAAATGATCGACGGGTCTGGGGGAAATCTCATTAGAGCTGGGACTGAGCTATTGTAGCGTACAGCATATGTGCTGCGATATTACAAGACAGTGCAGGGAAAACATGCGCCGAGATCTGGCTCAATGAATAGAGATCTGATTTCTACCAAGACGGGTTAAGCAAGTTGGTTCTAATAAATGCCTAAATAGGCTTGGTAATTATGTCGAAATGTGATAGGCACGTACACCTCTTAATTCCTTGTTGTATTTTCTGTCTATTGTTAACAAATATTTCTTTATTCGACTTGAAACCTTTTTTTCGATCAACCTTCGTAATATCTCAAAATATTTGAAAGGGTCTGCTTTTAACCAATTACATTAATTCTTGCCTTAATATTTCTAATTTTGATGATCTTTGTTCTATCCTTTTTGAAAATTTCTTAAAACTTAATGTAGTAAATTTATCTGATTTCTCACAACACCAACTGAAAAATAACTTGGAGCAATATTTTGACCGAAACTAAATTATAGTAGACAATTAGGTCCTTCTTAGGTCTATCATTTTGGAAGGATTCACTGGGATGGAATGCCCACCAATATTAAACAATTAAGGATGATAAATCGTGCCACCTCACCTACAGCATGGCTCATGGTAGTTACACGCTTAATGAAAACACGCCACTAGTCCTTAACAAAATACTTAAAGACAAAATGTACCCATTCGACCTATAGACAAAATACTTTTATACCTCCAAATTACAACTCGCTTAGGCCCAATTTTCAAAATTTTAAAAGAACGCATCACCAACATCTCCCAAATCCTCATGCTCCTAACTTGGCCAATCGAGGATTTAGGCCCAACCACCACACACATTCTCAACATAGAATGCCACCATGTAGTATTTGTACTCGTCAAGGCATTACCAATACTTACCATTGGAAACAACAATGTACTTTTATTCAAACCCAATTAAGACAAGCCCCATTTACTTGTGACTCATCCTTGGCTACTAAAACTGCTTCTCAGTGCACGGGGAACCCTGTTAGTACTCAAAAAATCCCAAACCAGAGACAACACCCCACTACTGAGGTCTCTGGTCCAGAATATTGACAATTACAAGTGTCCGGACACATCTCATCATTGCCAAGCCTACCTAACTTGAAAAATCTACCTATTCAATGAAAACATAATAATGTAAATATTGTTAATGACACTAGGTCAACTTTATCTTTTACTTCTACAGATGTTGTAAATAAATTTAGATTAGCAAAACAAGCAACTAGACCTATACATATTAACCAAACCCATAGCAATTTTAACTAAACCAACTATGCAAAACCTTTTTAAGAATCGGACAAATAAAAAGAAACGTAAATCTATATATCATTAATAGTACTTTACCTTATATTCTTCTAGAGTGTAGCTAACATAAATTTATTGATTGCGAATATAACCAATTATTACAAAATGGACAAATTGTTGCAAATAATTCTAAGAAAGTCGCCAAACAAATGTCATTACACATACAGGAAAACATAAACGAACCTAAACATAATCAGGAAGAGTTAGCAAGTACCTCAGAGGAAATTTTCTCACCTCTGATTGTTAAAGAATTATCTTCTAACCTGATACAACTTCTTTCAGAATACTCCCATGCGTTTACTAAAAATAAATATGATGTAGATAACCCCCTAGATAGATGAACCCCCCCCCCTAGAATTACTTTGACATTAGACCTCCCAATTTCTCAAAGAACTTATAGAGTATCAACTTCTGCAAAAGCCGATATTAATAAACAAATACAAAATTTACTATCTGCAGGTTTAATTAAAGAATCAAATAGTTTTGTTATTCTTCCCCTGTTACATTAGCTCATTAAGGAAATGTAAAACAAAAAACCTACATTATGCAATGACTATAGTAAACTGAATGCAATTTGTAAAACAGATGCAGAACCCTTACTTCGAATAGACTCCCTGCTGGATTAGTTAAATAATGCTAATTTTTTTTCTACTCTAGACCTTGAAAATGGTTATTTGCACATTCCTCTTAACGATAAAGATAAAGAAAAATTAGCTTTTTTTACAAGTGAAGGTTTTTATGAATTTCAAGTCCTCCCTTTGGTTTTTGAAACACCCTTGCAATTTGTAATCGTTCTATTCGTAAAATTTTAAGTAAACATAAATGTTCAAATTTTGCTTGTCACTATTTAGTACCCTCCATAGATCAGCCTTTTATGAGTGTATCTCTGTTTATATACTGTGTGGTGGATTTAATTATTATAATTCTACTAAAAGTATCTCCACTTAATAATTAATCATGCAACTCGCTATGCTTGCGGCTTTTCCTCTTCTAAAAGTGAAACAACAGAAACTTATGCCAAATGTTTGAAACAACTTTTCCAAAATCAAATACCAATTAAATTGTTAACTGATATAAATGGGTTTTTTATCTCATCTAGATTTAAACGCAACCAAAGAAATTATAATGTGAGAAACATTTTTTAACTAACCATCATGTCCAGACAAATGGAAAATGTGTACTTGTTAATCACAGACTAAATTAAGATTTGAAGTAAATTCTTCTCCTACCAAAACTCAATGAACCAAGCTTCTAGAACAAGTAATCAATAAATATAATTTAACACCTCTTTTTCAGTTACAAAATTCCCTCCTGCATATTTGTTACTTGGAAGATAACCATATAAACCTCCATTAACTCAAGATCTATTTTTACCCTACAGTTGAAGAAGCCAGAAAATTAGCAAAAGAGAACACCATAAAATATGAGAAAACAAAATTAAATATGATGCTCGTTTCATTGATTCTCCTTTTGAACCTGGTGACATTGTAATCTATGAGGAATTCAATTATCCAAATCGTAGAAAATTATCCCCAGTTTTTTCAGGCCCCTACGAAATAGTACAAAAACTCTGTCAGATGTAAATTATGAAATAACCAAACCCAATGCTTTAACTAAAAAACCCACTGAAATTGTTCACATATCAAAATTCTGTAAGAATCTGTTTTCATCTCGGTATTCTATTTTGGAGAAGTTGTGACGGATCTATACGGTTTCCACTAACCTTCTCTATTTTTCTTAAAAGTTTTATTTATTTCAACCAATCTCCACCGGGTGCCAGAGCGTGATTTATGCAAATGAGATATATTATATAAGTTCGGGTTTCGCAAGTTAACAAAAAAAGTAAAGTGAAGAGTTAAAAGAGTGAAGTCAAATGAATTGAAGCATCGGTAGATCAACACGCAGTTGTTGACATTAGTAGATAGCAGTTACGTGAAGAGCTACGCCGGGGAGCAGTAGATTGAAATTGGAAAAGATCCCGTATTACCGAGTGTGGATCCTTCTCCATTATCCTATCCAGTCAATAAGGAATTTATCATCACGACGGTACAGACGATGTTAAGTGAGTGAGTGAGAGAATATTAACGTCTCACTGATTAGCAACACGGGGGCTTTTGGCGATGGTCCGCGTAATTTTGAACCATGTTCAAGTGACGCGGACGACACCTGAGCCACACCACACCAACGAGAGGACGTTTGAGCTCTCGACAGATTTAACCTTTATCCTTCCCCTACACGGCGGATCTTTAGTGATATTAGGATCGAACTCATGACATGCTAGCCATGATCCGATGCCTAGATCACTCGGCCACCGCGGCCGCACAGCCGATGTTAAAAGATAAGGTTAGTGATTTAGAATATTGTGAATACGTGTACGTGTTTTAGCTGTAATTGTACGTGTTTGATCTTTCGTGAAATCAGTCGCGATTCCGTAGTTCCGCTAGTAGTAACTCCCTTCTCATACTCCACTGTGTTTTATTTCTCTTAAATTTGAATTGTGTGATTATATCCTTCTGTGATTAATAAGCATCAATAAATATAGTGATTTGAAATTATGTCTCATGCTTATTCAAATCCTCCTACACGTCCAGAAACATTTAATGGTAGACAGGGTGATGATAATCTGAGGGGAGGATTTAATTCACGATAAAGTGTGTACTCTTGGATGTAAACAGGGAAGAATTTGAATTATATATCACCCATTTTTAATAATCTACCATTAAGATTATTAAGTTTATTTTAGACAAAGCAGAGTCTTTATATATATTTTTTTATTTTTGAAGCAAACTTAGATGTTTCCATGATGTTTGTCATTAATGATATTTTGATATTTTCTATTACAATTATTTTGAATCTTACTTTCTGTTTTCCTTCAATTTCAAGTGTTTAATATTTTATTTTTGATAATGTGTATTCTTATGATATAACGTGTATTTGTGTAAACATTATTACTTCAACCACTCAAGAAAATGGGAATATTTTGAACTTCAATACATTTGAAACTTTGTGTGTACCGAAGTGTTTTAGTTTGCATGGTTTATATTTGTTTTTATAATACCTAATTTCTGTGGTGGAGATAAAATTATCTCCTTACTGGTTTAAGTAAAGGATTTTTTTTTAAAAAAAATATAAAAATATATAAATCAAAATTTTAAATTTAATATCTCTTTAAGATACCTGTAAGTAAAGGGCCCTGGTGCACACGCGTCTTACAGAGGGGAGGGAATATAATGATTTCCTTTAGTATCCTTTTAAAATACTTTAATTCTTTGGATCAGGACTAACGCGTTAATCTTGATCTTAATCGAATAGTAACATTGCATCATAAAACTCACTCCCGCTCATTTGCAACCAATCAGGGCTCCTGTTAGAAAGGAATCACGCGACCTTCCCCGCCAATATATAAGCGAAAGTTCTTTTGTGCTCGGTCTCTTTATCTCCGTGTATTAGTCTTAAATATGTATAAATAGCTGCAGCTCTTTTATCCTTTCTGTGATGTTTTATCATTTGTGTTTTATGATATACTTATTATGATGTTGTAACGCTACTGAAGTTTCATATGAAAATAAAGACTATAATGATTTCAGAAGAGTTCTATGCTTATCAAGATCCAATCAACATAAATAACCATCGGCAACTCTACATATAAGTGACCAACACAGGTACACACACACACATATATATATATACTCATTAAAATGATAAATAAATGTGATAAATTTCCCTGTATTGAAAAAATATGATCCTACTTTGATATGAAGAAATTTTAAATTCAGAAAAGAACGGGATTAAAAGAAATATAGAAGGGAAGTGAGAATGTCAATTCGCGTTAATGTCAGCAGCTGTGTTTGACTCGTTTCGACCTTAAGAGGTCAAAGGGTTAGTCAATAAAGAAAGCATGACTTAGGAATTTAGAGACTGGAGCAGTAATGTCAAAAATTGTTTAATATGTTACATAATTTAAAACTACTGCTTAAAATTGTTTTTGAAATCATGAAACAAGGTAACTAAGAATTATACCCTTAAGGATTGGTAAAATTGTTTTTATTTATCTAAGTATCCGTTTATAATATATACATATAGGTCTATATACACTCAAGAACATTGAAAATAGCGACCCAAGAAGAAAGCATCGGATTGAAATAAAATTTAATACACATAATGACACAGATGAGAGATTCACTTGATCTCAAAAACAAGACAATTAAACGAATACAGGGTGTGCAATGACACAAATACTGGGCAACTTCAATAGCGCGTTGGACCACCTCCAGCTGCAATACATGCCGCCACACGGTCCGACATTGAGTTGATTAGACACCTTACGTTGTCCTGAGGCAGATGGGCACACAAATCTTGAACAACCAACTCTAAATCATGTACAGAGTGACACGATGGCATCTGCCGTTTTAGCTGATCCCACACGTACTCTACAGGGGACAAATTGGGGGAGCGGGCCGGCCATGAAAGAGTCTGAAAATGACGTAGGAAGTCTTGAGCAACTCTTGTTGTATGCAGACGAGCATTATCTTGCTGGAAAATTGCCCCTGGGAGACCATTTAGGAAAGGTCCTACATGGGGTCGAAGAATATCATTAACGTAACGTTGGCCCGTTAAGGTTCCACGCATCCCAATTAAAGTGGACCGGCTATCATAGGCTATGGCCCCCCAGACCATTACACCAGCTGTGTTGGCAGTGTGACGTAGAACAGTGTGGGGGAATTGTACCGCTCACCAGGGCGCCTCCACACCCGTACACGGTTATCTGTCCCCAAAACAAACCGGGATTCATCACTAAACACAACCTTTTGCCAATCTGTGACATTCCACATTGATCTGGCTTGGCACCACTGTAGACGCAGTTGCCGATGTTCCGGTGTTAAAGGGAGTGCACGGAAAGGGCGCTTGGATTTAAGATTTGCTTCTGCAAAATATCTGGAAATTGTTTGTGGAACAATTGCTACGCCTACGTCTGCTCGTATCGTTGAACGAGTCACTGTGGGGTCCACAAGTGCTTGCCGCACGATCCTTCGATCCTCTCTCCTCGTGGTCTTCCTGGTCACTCCAGACCCGGTTTTCCGCGAGTGGGTACCTTCTCGTGTCCACTGCTCCCAACAATTTCTAACGGCACACTCCGAACGATTCACCTGGCCAGCCTGCAGTTTTCATCCCGATGATCAGGCCTCTCTCAAACTGCTTAACTGTGAGAAATGTCTTCTAGCACGTTTACCTGGCATGTTTCGCTTACCAAAGTCTTCCTACAATCGGCGGGTAATCGTCACGTTTATGAATCTTCGAATTTGCGCTGGCTTATATAGCACCCTCTTCCTGATTGTAGCGCCACCTCGGTGCGTATGAGCATGCGTATTGGCACAAAACTTGGATCATTTGCATATCAGATTACGCTGTACTTATTTGCAAAGTTTCGCGATTGTACTTAGCTTCCTTCTTGGGTCACTATTTTCAATGTTCCTGAGTGTATATAAAGGAGAAAAGCGACTCACTCACTGACTGACTGACTAATCACGGTATCTCCGAAACTATTCAACCTACAGACTTGAAATTTGGTAGACATGTTCCTTTCATGGAGTGAAGATCAGCTAAGAACAGGTTTTGCGAAATTCGAACCGCAAAAGGCGTTATGGGGGGTTAAGAGGGGTTATAAATAATTGTTTCTATTTTTACACTACTCAACGTACAATCTTGAAATTGGGTATAAGCATATTCCTTTCATAGAGTAGAGATCCGCTACAAAATGGGTTTTGGGAAAAAAGCCCCCCAAGGGGTGTTGAGGAGGAATAAGGGGCGTAAAAGATAAATATTTTCGTTTTTAAAGTACTTGACCTACTGGCTTGAAAATTGGTATAGGCATAGTTCTTTCATGGAGTTAATATCCGCTACAAAATGGATTTTGGGAAAATTGACCCCCAAAGGGTGTTGAGGGAAGATATAAATAATTATTCCGATTTTTAAACTATTGGATGCATAGTCTTGAAATTTGGTAAGCAGGTTCCTCTCATAGTGTAGAGATACGCCACAAAAAGGGTTTCGTGAAAATAGACCCCCAAGTGGCGTTAAGGGGGATTAAGGGGCGTAATAGATAAATATTTCCGTTTTTAAAATATTCGATGTACCTGCTTGAAAATTGGTAGGCATGTTCCTTTCATGGAATAGAGTTCCTCAAACAAAGAGTAAAACAAAAAGCGACACCCAAGGAATGTTGCAAGGGGTGAAGGGGAGTTATATGAAAAAAATCCTGTTTTAGAATCGTTAGACCTGTGTACTTGAAATTTGTTAAGCATGTTCCTTTTGTTGAATAGGGATCCACTAAGAATGCATTTGACCGGAATCAACTCCTGGGGGAGCAGGGGGTTACTGGAGCGTGTTGACAAAAAAAAAATTCTTTTTTCGAACTACAAGGACTATAATAATGGAATTTGTTTTACATTTTTCTTTTGCTGAATTGAAATCTGCTAAGAACGGTTTTTGGGAGAACGACTCTCAACGGAATTACGGGGGGGGGGGGGGCATTGATAATAAAAATTCTATTATTGCTCTATTAGATTTAGATTTGAAATTTGGCTTCCATGTTTATTTTATGGAGTAGAGATCCGCCTAAAATTAGTTTTGCGGAAATCTACTTAGTTATAGGGTTACGAAAGTGCAAACATCATTCTATACTCAATTTTAGAGAATATTAGATAATACAAATTAGTAGTTCTGTCCTTTTTTTATCAAGAGGGGAGAGTTACAGGTATAAGTATATTTTTCAATACAATAGAATTCTTAATATGCTAGGACATAGATATCAATATTTTATATATATATAACCAGCAAAAATTTATAAAACATCATGAAATACCCAGCGAAGCGGGAGGGTAATGGCTAGTCTATACATATACACATAGATAGATAGAAGAAAAGCTGCTCACTCATCATGGTATCTGCCAATTCATTAGACCTGCATACATGGAATTCAGTAAGCATGTTTCTTTTTTTTTTAAATAGAGATCCGCTAAAAACGGGATTTGAGATAATTGACTGAAATGAGGGAGTTGCAGATACAAAAATTCCCTTTTTTTTAACTATTAGACCTACAAACTTAAAATTTGGTGGACATCCTTTTTTTTTTTTTTTTTTGTTCTTTCTTATTTTTTGTCGAGTGGTCCACTAAGAGTGGGTGTTGCCGAAATTAACAAAGAAAAGGCAGTTAAGACGCTGCTGCACAAGAAATTTCAAGTTTTTGGACACAAACGACACTTGGCGAGTATTTTTCTTTTGTTGAGTAGAAATCCGCTGAAAACAGGTATTGCGAAAATAGACTCCCAAAAGGGGTTGTGTTGGTATAAAAAACAGAGTTCAGTATTGGAAATTCAAGTCCCTTTTAAATCAAGAGGCTACTATAACTTTTTTTCAATACATATGAAAGCTTACAATACGAAGCTTTTCAATAGAATATCGTAAGACCGATATCATTCATTTCAAAACAGTATAAAGGGTCACACGTCATCGTGAAATACACAGTGAAGTAGGTGGGTACCGGCTAGAAGCCTTTGTTGCTCCATCAACCAAACAATCAATAAATCAAAGCTCAGAACTTGTCATATTTTATTCAAAGTGGTCTTATTAATTACAACTATAATTCTTTATTTAATAAAATATCAATTCCATATATAAATAAGATGTACAAGTACTTTATAGAAATATGATTTTTTTTCTTGCAACATGTCAGGGGTCTATTCGGATTTTTCTAACAAACCTCTTAAGGAAAAATGGTTCTTTAAAATTTAATTTATTGAAAGAGTGAGTGCATATTAACGTCGCACTGTTCAGCTACACGAGGGCTTTCGGTGACGGACCGCGTCATTTTGAACCATGGTCAAGTGACGCGGACGACACCTGAGCTGGCACCCCCCCTCTCCGAACTACCACACCACACCAACGGGAGGACGTTTGAGCTTTCGACAGATTTAACGTGCATTGCTCCCCTATATGGCGGGTCTTCAGTGGTACTGGGATCGAACTCATGATACGCTAGTCATGATCCGATGCCCCTACCACTTGGTTACCACGGCCACACTTAATTTATTGAAAGCCTTTCCTTCGAAGAAGATGTGAGTATCTAAATCATAGTCTTGTATATTAAGATTAAACTTTCCTGTTTCATGGAGATAGAGAGGTTAGACTGCTACGGTTAACAGTAACACACAGTTAACAGTGAGGCTTGGAGACTTAGTAGCTGATTACTGAAATATTAAAATTGATGATTTGTCGATTAGGAATCAAATTAAATTAGATCTCTAAGAATTAAAAGATATTAACTAGACGTTAATGATCTGTTTATTCAAAGTCTTCTCGTATCTCGTCTGCCTCGCTATTGTTTTCGATATTTAGTATTTGAGTGCATCTCTAAACTTTGGTTAATAATATTCATCTAGTTGTTCGCATCAGAAAATAAATCAGTTATATTGGCTAATCTTCATTCCAACCCCTCTCCCCCCCCCACAATGAGGGGTGAAATAACTCCCCCTTCACAAACATACCGACACTTATAAAGTAGAACATTGCAGAGTGAGCGACATCGTACTGTAAAGCAACACTACTGCGAGCACTATTGGTGACGTTCCTCGTCATTTTGAACCTCTGTCAAGTAGCGACGGGCACCCTTCTCTCCAAACTACCGCACCATGCCAACAGGAGGAATTTCAGCCTCGACAGGTTTAACGTGTATCAGCCCCTATACATGGAAAAACTAAATTCATATTTCGAATCCATAACAGCCTTTGTTGTACCATATCTTCGATCAATCTATCAATCAAAACTCTAAATTACTCACAGTTCTTCAAAGCAGTTGGATGATTTAAAACTTTTTTTTATCCAATGGGTTACGGATTGGTATTTTTACCATTGCAGACCTAGTACATCCCCAAGAGCTGGTATCACTCTTTAGTGCGGCGCCGTATACGCGGATACCAATCACCGCAGGTAATTTTCCTCCACAGAGGGAGGCTCCTAAGCTCTGACGATGCGAACTTTTATCAGGATTTAATTTCGCCGAGAGCGCCCAAGCCAAACTATTTAATAAATCCCATTTTTTGCAAAAGTGGGACTATTAATTCATAAGGGAGGGTGGGGTGGGAGGCGAGTTATGCTGAGAAATGGCTTTTCCTAGGTCATCCCAAACATATTCAATAGAGTTGTGATCCGGATATCTCAAGAATCAATCTATGCAGTGAATAACCGCTCCATCAAATACATAAAGAATGTGAGTTCAATGTTGCCACGTATTAACGTCCATAAAAATGCAGCCCGGGCCCAAAGCACCCAGAAAAACCTCATATAGGCTACCAGAACCTCATTCCTATAGAATTGTGAGTTGACAGTACCAGCATCGAAGAGGTACAGTGGTGTGCGACTGCCCAACAACCCCACAAGGATTCCCTTGCCACCAAATTTGTACATTTCTGATACGCAAGAGGGATGAAACCGAGCTCTACTACTTTCTCTATAGAGAAGACTCGATAAGAATCATTTAGTCTAGTACATTTAGACTCATCTCTGAAAAGAACACGCCCTTATTCTTGTGATGTCCACGACTGATGATTTCAGCTCCAGAATATCCAGTCTTTCCTTCTGGATGCAGTCAAAGGGACGCCCCAGACTGGACGCCGGGCTTAAAGGTCAGTCTCTGCAAGACAGCTGTAGACTGTTTGCCTGGAAATTATTCTTTCAGACACAGCATCAAAGTCACGAGCAAGCTGAAGAGTTGTTGTCCATTACTGTTATCGTGTACTTTCACGAACCCGTGAAAACGTCGATGCTCCATGACGACCTTCGCCAACCTTCCTGGTGTCAGTATCACTTGTATGGAGCTGATTTCATAACCGGGAGACCACTTTCTGGTCACTTGTAACCATCGAACCTCCTACGCTTGAGACTGGTCAGCTTCAAGCCTGCCAACGGCTATCCATCTCAAGGAATCATCTGAACGATTACGAGAAGTCATTCTCACTGCAAACAGACTAACTTCTTTGTTTTAATGCAACATTCACAAAACTGGAGGCAAAATTCCCATGCCCTTCAACGGTCTCAATTCAGTTATTTCCGCAAAAACTAACGTTAAACAACACCTTTTCCTAAACTGAAGGTTGATGTTGTACTACCCGTTCTTCAAAACATATAAAATACAAATTCTATCAGTTTTACTCGGAGCTTTTTAAAATTATGACGAAAAACATGTTTGTGACCTTAATTTTGGACATGAATATAAGTTAACGAAGTAGAAAAATATGTATTAATTGACAGTATACGTTTTACAAGACATTAGTCTTGTTTTAAAAATAAACTCTTAGTTTTAAAAATGTAAGTTTCCCCTTAGAAGAAATTTACCTCTCAACTGCATATTATATAACATCCATAAGTGCCCTTTCACACAAATGAATAATTAAAAATGAAGGTATAAATAAGGGTTCTTCAAGATCCTTGGAATGCTGTAGCACGGTAGGAAGTATTTGAAACAACTCGATGCACAGTTAGGGGATAGAAGTCAAGAATACAGATTTGAAGTTTTATTATGTATTAATTTGGCATCATTTTAAGATATTTATTATAATAAAAATAAATGTACGCGCGAAATATAGCTATTCCCTTCAACATAAATATTAAAATTGTGCATATATATTATACACCTTTACACATATTTATTAAAATTAATAAATAGCATATAATTCAAGTATCCTTCAATATAATTAAATAAAAAAATTAATAATTTCTACAAACCTTGTTCCTACATTGCTGTATTCCATATCGCAATATCAGGAGTATAGCTTGGAAGTTTAAGTTTGACACGATTTTGAATGTTCAGTTGTTAAGCAGCTTCTTTTTGTGGACTCGAAATATTTTTCGCATATGAAAAGATTTGTTCATGTAGATATATGGAACCAAAAGCCGAAAGTAGAGTACATGCAATTTTCTTCAAACACAGTTAAATCAATAACATCCAACAGTTAATGATAGCTTACCTCTAGAGCTACCTTTTTTTTCTTCGTATTTTCATAAACGTTGCTTTCCGTAATTCTGTAGATGTTGGCTCCACTTCTAAATTATCCTCTTCAGTTTACTTAAAAATCGATACATTTGCAGAACGATCTAGAGTATTACTGAGCATTCTACTACGTGCCATATGTTGCCGAAGCCTGTGTTAAATTATCCTCAATCTAAATAAAAGAGATGGCTCAGAGATTAAATTTTCCTCAGTTATTTATTAGACTATTGAAAATAACATTTATAAAAGTTAAGACATCGCACAGTCTAGAGAGCAAGTTAACGATGTTAACAATTCATTTTAATTTATTCAGTTTTTGAGTAATTATTTATTTTTTATTATTTTAATTAAAGATAATTTTAAAATTTTAAAAAATGTAGGTTCACAAGAAAATATGTAGATAGGTCAAAAAACTTGGGGGATCAATAAATAATGGGCTCTCCACAAGAGAGTTAGCGACGCTGACTGCTGCGGCGAAAGGCCTGGGTTCGAATCTCGGAGAAGGCATGCATGTTTATAAATGTATAGTGCCTTTGTGACATGGGGGTACTCTAAATAGCCTTTGTGCCACAAGTCCTCTTGTGAGGTTGGTGGAAGGGAAAGAGAGATGGGGACCCTGACCATCCCTAGGGTATTCTCAATCAAAATTGGGGTGGAACCTAGCTAAAACGTACTGTCATCTGTATGGTGTTCAAAGCTACTGTAACGTCAGGCATTCATCTAGCCCTTTGCCGTGATGAATTTCGTGGACCTCGATTTGCGATCGTCAGACAGGTGGCATTAGTAACAACAACACAAGAGAGCATCTTGATTTCAGTAAAGTCTCTAAAGAAACCGACATTTGAACTATTTTTATAAATATTTCACTCGCACAATCGATGGGTGCATTATTTTATTAGAAAAGTAATAATTCCTTCTCAGTTTATCATGTGACATTTGTTGCTTGTGCCCGTGATTCGTTATCTGTGAGTAAATGTATCTTATAAATCTTTTGAGAGACCTATTGCAAAAGTTTTAAATAGTTTGTTTCCATGAAATTGGAAAAAATTCTCATGAATTGAAGAAATTGTCAATACAATATTTTTTGGATTGCTTATTAAGGCTGTATTTAGAAGCAGCACGAGAGCTATTAGTGATTGAACTCGTCGTTTCGAACCACAAGGACGATACCTGAGCTGGTATGCCTCTCTTCAAATTTCCACACCTCGTCAAAGTCAACGCTTTAACAGACTCAATGTGCATATGTCTCCCCTCACGGTTTTTCTTCACTAGCGTGTAGAGTCTGTGATTTGATCGAAACAACATCGGCTAACAAAATTACATCATGTTTAGGAAATTTGTTATAATGTTATCACAAGTAATGGGTAAAAGAATTCGATAAGATATCAGTTAACTTTTGTTTCATTAACTTAAGTAATGAATTCCATTTGTATAAGTTTGTATGTAACACGCTACATACAAAGTATTCAGAGATCGCATTTTGAAAGTTGATTCAAAAGAAAATTATCAGAAAATTCGAAACTAGGACAGGGGCATTGTTCAAAAAGTTATTAAGAAGATTAACTGATAAATTAATTGAATAAAGAGTCGTTTTCAGCAATGGTAAAATTTTGACTTTGTTTTTTTAAAGAAATCACTGCTTTATTATAAAAAAAGTTTACAAAATCTTATATAAATGTAACAAGAGTTTTTAAGCGATTTTATGTTATGACTAAGATGTATTTAAAATAATTTTAAAATCTCTCTTAAGGTAACCGAGTGTTCATGCAGCTGCCGTTGTCGAATACGAATCATAGTGTCACTGAAGACAAAACATTCAAAAAATAATAGAAATAAAACGTTCAAAAATTGAAAATTTCTTAATAAACATTTTGTTCAGAATTGCCCGAATTTATATAATTTTTGTAAACTTTTTCTGCGAGTTTTTTACATTTTGATGTTAGAAAATTTTTTTTTGCAATTTTTTCGCTTTTTTCTCATATAATATGCTAAACAGATATGAAAACCTTAAAAAACTCCTCATGTCCCAGTTATTAAAAAAGAAAAACTGTTCCGTAGCTTACCTTAACATAGAACTAATAAAATTGCATATAAAAATGATTTTTGATTCTACCTGTTACAAAGAAACCGTTTATTTTCCTAAATGAAATTAAAAACTGACATTTCCCTCAGGAATTAAAAATTTCTGTGATAAATCCAGTGTCTCAATTTTTCCTATTGCAATACAAAAATGATTAAAATGAATTTCGCAAATAAAAAATTTAAAGTTTTTCGAAAGATTGGCATCATTTTCCATATTTCCTGTTGAATTGTTTGTAAGAATTGGGTGTATTAATTACGAAAAATTAGTTTTTTAGTACAATTCTGCAATGAAATGTGTTTTTTTTTAAATATATTTATTCGTCGATTATCAGTTGAAACATTGAAATAAGTGTCTAAATACCTACATGGCACTCACAGCAGGTTTTTTTAGGTAAGTAAAATCATTAAAACTGCAGAGGTTTCTGAAAGGTGAGGCGCAATAGTTGGGTCCATGAAACACAACTATAAATAAAAAAACACTGAATTTTATTAGCTTTGATAAATTTACTCCCTTTGGTGTGGTAGTTAGGATAAGGTGGTGTCACCTCAGGTGTCGTTCTTGTCACTTGACCATGGTTCAAAACAACCAAGTCCGTTGACAAAAGCCATCGTGTAGAGCTAAACAGTGCGACGTTAACATTCACTCACTCCATAAATTTACTATATTTTAAACTAATTTTATTTTGTATTTTTATGGGTGCATAAAACAATATCTTTTTTTTTTTTGTTATATAACACGTTTGAGTATTTTCAGTAAAATATAAATAAAAACATAAACATGTGGTATATCAATGCGAGTGATATAATTAAATAATAAAAATGTTTAATAATTAAATATTGTTTTGTTTTAAAAAGTTTCTTTTTACTTTCTTAAAACTTTTCCATCACAACTCTTCTTTTCTTCAAGCGCGCTACCTTTGCACTCAAGCGTAATTAACATGAATTCAACAAAAAGCCAAACTCTCGAAACGGAATGTGCAGAATCCAAAGATGGCGTCGGTGAGCGACTGCTTGGCTTTTCTCACGTCTCGCCGTGCCAAGCTCCTCAGCCCTATTACGCCCGCCGCTCCGTAGTACTACGACGCTGAGACTGTGATGAGCCCGACCCCGCTCGCTACCGCTCTCTCTCCACTCAAACAAAAAGCGCCTCGGGAACTTTTCTTCGCACCCTTGCGTCCCGATTTCCCGCTTGCGCAAAACTAGTTGGGAAAAGGATTCATTGGCGCAGAGCCCTTTTTCGAAACTCGGGGGTATCACCGGGGATGCCCGGGTGAGAAAACACACACCTCTTCCGGATTCCCCCCCCCCCTTCACTTGTTTGCAAGTTGCACAGGCTCTGCAATATGGCTGGTGCAGTGCCCGTGATGCGATTATTGAACTCTATTCGAAGGCTCTAATTGTTCCCACGTGCTGTCAGGAGAGAGATCAATGAGGTATTCGATCACAGTTCGAGTGTTTGCAAATCCTGATGGTAACAACAACAAAAAAAGAATGCAGTTTAGTTATTGTTCGCTTATATATATATTATCACATACAGTTTATCTTTTTTTCGATTTTAATTTATTTTTTGATGCAAATAAAAATTGTATTGAATAGTTCACAACTAAATATATTTCGTTCTAATGGAAAGTTCTGAAAATGCAACAAGATTTCACCCAGTTTAGTTTCAATTTCACTATTAATATATAAGTGCAAAGGTTTTTTTTAAAATATATAATTTTAAAGAGTATTCTTGGACATTCTTTTTAAGTCGTACAAACATAAAATTTCCACGAGATAATATTTTATGTAAAAAGTTCGATTTACACAGAAATTTTTTGCTGAATTTAAAACTTAATTCAAGAAGTTCACGAGACATATTTAAAATTTATTTGAAGCAACTAGTTTTACGGAGATAAAAATAGTGTGCAGCTAAAACTGGAGATAGCTGACGTAGGACATGAAAATGAGCATTTTGTGTATTTGTGAATCTATTTACATAAATATCCTTATTTGATTTTCCTTAATGTCATTCTCTAAAAGAGGGATTCGCAACCACTGTGCCGTGGCACTTTTGTGTGACACCAAATCTTGAAATGTGACGCCAATATTTTAATTAATAAATATACTCTGAGGTGGAAAAGGGGGGGGGTATCCGAAACCGAATCATTTTGCCGTTTTATAGAAATAAACTATTCATAAAATTATTATTGGCCATCTGACTACACTAGGAGAAATTTATTCACTACTTCCAAGTAAGTATGCGAATAATAACGTCGCACTGTTCAGCTACTCGAGGGCTTTTGGCGACGGACCTCGTAATTTTGAGCTATGGTTTCATTACTTCCAAAATTTAGATGTAAACAAAATTTGATTGGAATCATTTGTGATAACAGGTACATGTGTATATGAATCTACTTTGAATGAAAAGGAATAAATAGTTTCGCTCTGCAGCAATAAAGATTTAATACCAAAATATTCAGAAGAGTCAATTAATTCATTTGGATTACAATTAGATCCCATGATAGCCAAAAAAATTTAAATTATAGTTACAATTTTCTACATCTTATCTTCCGCGGTACTAGGCTCGAACTTATGACACGCCATCCACGAGTCCATTACCTTGACCACTAGGCTACCACGGCCACATCTTATTTGCGGGATTTCGGATTTTCAGCATTAACAAATATAAAAATCAAAAGAAGATCGAGACTTAGTATAGATGACGAAATGAAATTGACATTATCCTTTTTACGAACCGATATAAACCAAATTATCAAAAATCATCCAACTCAACTTTTACATTAAATGTGTGTATTCGTATAATTAATTTGTAATTAATTACTCAATTAACATTTTATTGTTCGTACACATAATTTTATTTTTGACATGGAATATTATTATCCTAAACTATTTCACATAGTGTTAAGTGAAATCCTTTTAAACTTATTTCATTGTGAGTGGGCCGACACATTTTGAAATCGTTCAAAGTGTACCGACACACAAAAAGCTTGACTGCATCAAAGTCCTCCAGTTGGCGTAGTAGTCTGGAGAGAGGGGTACCAGCTCATATATCACCCTTGTCACTTGACCAAAACTCAAATTTAGGAGGTCCGTCGCCAATAGCCTTCATGTTTCCTTATAGTGCTACATGAACAAGCACTCTCGCTCTTTAAAACAACAGCCGGACTAATGGGGACGGACTTCGTAATTCTGAACCTTAGTCAAGTAAGGCGAACGACAGTTGATCTCGCACCCACTCTCCAAACTTCTTTATGACTTAAGGTCAAATTTCATATTCAGTGATTTTACATTGTTACCGAGAATCGATCCTATGACTCGGCAATGCCGGACACGAGTTAGTGACCACGGCCCCTCCACTACCACGTCCACCGCAAGGATTACAAATTCTTATTAATAATAGAGAGCAGAGGTTCCCAAACTTTTTAGTCTCATAGACCCCTTGCCATGTTTTCCAGTTTAAGGCAGACCCCTGATTAATTAATATTGAATTTTTGCAAATTTATCAACTTAAAATGTCTTTTTGACAGCTGGTACTACTACTAATATTTTGAAAGAATTGAATTTCTAACTCTAATGAAGTATAGTGTTTAAAATTTAAAAAGCACATGTTAATTAATTAAATTAAAAGTTAATTAATAAAACTGCTAAATTAACTAACTAAATGACAAACAAATTATTTTAATGGTAGGGATGAATCTAACACTACAATATCAAATTTTCAACATTAAATATCAATCTTGTCTGGTTTAACCTTAAATCTCCGCTCTGTTAGTATTGTCCAGTTTTTTTCTTTATTATTATTTTGTTTGTTTGTTTGCTTTGGAGATTGGCAACCACGCTGAAACTCCTCCACACAAACTTCTTCATAATAAAAATGTAAATCTTCCTCACGATATTTCATAAGTCGGGACAATTAACAGATTTGACTCTTCAAAGCCAAAATTGCTGGCATCCGTTTCTTAACTTTAAAAATCTTCATTAGTGCTTATTACGATCAGTTCCTATTTTAATGTGACATTTTTTCAATATGACCATATGAATTCATTGCTTACTGTGGTATAGCCATAGTCAAAGCATTCTCAAACCTAGTTTCAAAATCTGAATAAAAGGCATTTAAATGTTGAACGTAGATTAAAACGTTCTGATATTGTCTGTGACAAACTTAGAAAATTCAGGACCTCCAGTATTATACTTCTTTAGCTTAAATCAGGAAAGAAACGCTGAAATGGTTCTTGTTTTAATAAAATGTATGCTTTCACCTTGTAAATGCAAATTAACCTCGTTAAAAATTTAGTAAATTGTTTCTCCAATTGTTTTGAGAAGAATCCGTACCTGCATGAAAATTACATGTTTGGATTGACTTCTAATGTGACTTTGAATGCTCCAAATACACTTTCATTGTAAATTTTTTTGCTACTGAAAAGCTTAAAAAGCAAAGTTTCATTAATTTGCCACTTATTTGTGGAGTGTGAGTTATTGAAATATGACATTTGTCTGCGAAAAAGCTATGTGCTAAGACGAATAGCAATGGCAATAGAAGCATATAGACTTTTTGAAAGAAATGTCTTGGCTGCGGCTACAACAACGGCTAAAGATGCCATGAACGATGCTGCTTTGGAAGTTAAAAACGTTACAAAATGTTCCAACACGTCAGTTGGAGAATGTGGAAGATCCGTTGACGGTAGAGACATGGACATTCCTCCCCAAATGTTTCTATAGCAACTCTATCCATCGCCCCTGGGAAACATCCAGATTAGGAAATGATGTCAAAAAAAAGTTTTGTAGAATTCTAGAAGTCCAGTCGAACACGTGTGTTCCTGCAATCTTCTGGTATTTACTTGCTTCAAAAATAGAATCTGTTGGTGCGTACAAAATCTTTGTATGTTTTTATACCACGAAATTTTAAAAATATGTTGATTTCTATGGTGTGCGTGATGGTGATTCTCAAGGATACCTTTCAGTTAAAGATGTGTATGGTGTCAACAGTGTCCTCAAATATGAGTGCATAAGATACTTCTAAGAAAGAGTGAATAGTCGACAAAGAAAACCTAAAAAAGCCATAAAAACCTCGGTGGGAAAGAAAAATTTACCAATCTTATGATTAATAAAATTCAAAACTATTATGGCAGTAACACCAATCACGTCAAAGCTATCCTAAGTGCGGCATTTTTTCACTGTTGCTCTAGCAGAGTGAACCGTGCCCAACTGAAGCTGAGAGCTGGTGCGAGTATCAGCAAAGAATAGTCACCGGAAAACAATATATAGAATAAAGTGTAAGCCTTTCAATGAAACTTTTAAATATGGTTAAACCTGTGTACACGAAGTTGTGTGATAAGCATTTATTATAAATTGCCTCCACGGTTTGACACAAATGCTAACGAATCATTTAACGCTTGTTTGTGGCAAATTGTTCCGAAAGAAACTTTTATTGGGCTAAAAACGTGTTTGGGGGTACCCATATTACCGTCATTATTTTTAACAAAGCTTGTATTGGTTTGTTAGGTAGTTTGAAAGCTTTTGGCATAAATGCAAGTTATTATACATTGCGTGATGACAGATTTGTTGCCATCATTCGTGCATTCTTTGTCTTTTTAAAATCAGCCAGAAAAAAAATACAGGGCCCAAAGAAAGAGAAAATTTAACAAAATACAAAGAGTGGCGGTGTTAAATATAAATCAAGAGAGTTTTAGAAATATTCTTGTGATATTTTGTTTCGAAATTGCATTCATAAAAGTTTAAATGCATTCTTCTCAAAACTATTTTTTTGTAAATTTCATGATATTTCAGACATATTTAGAAAACTACTAAAGGTACTTGTATGAAATTTTATACAAATGTTATTAATGGTAATAACAAGAGAATGGCCTACAAGCTAAGAAATTGAACTATTTTTAGTTATTTTACAGTTGTATTTTTTTCTAAATGTATCAAAAATTTCATTGAAATTCCTAGTTTGCAAACACAACTGGCTATAACTTTTGATTCAAAAGAAATAATTTAACACTTTTAGGTCATTCTCTAGAAATGTGTTTAAAAAATTGTGTTGCAGCAATTCTTTTTGGAAAATTTAAATATTTTTAAAAGTAGAATGTTTGAAAAATTCCAAAATTTGATTAAAATTTCTTTAAAAATTTAAATTTTGTTAATTGTTATGTACATATATTATTTCTAACTGTATTTTTTATTTGTGCATAAAAGTGAAATTAAAAATGTAAAAATATTAGGGATTTTTAGAAAACTAAAATAAAAAATTCTCCGAACGTAGTCGGATGCCTTAATATTTAATTTACAACAATGTTTACTTGAATTTGTAAATTGAATAAGTTTATTTTTTTCTCTACTGTAAGTGAGGAGGAAAAATAAATTGGGCCATAAATCTTTTCGGAGTGAGTGAATATTAACTTCGCACTCTTCAGCTACACGAGGGCAAGGCGACGGTCCGCGTCATTTTGAAACATGTTCAAGTGACGCGGACAACACCTGAGCTGGCACCCCCTTCTCCTAACTACCACACCACACCAACGGGAGGACGTTTGAGCTCTCGACAGATTTAACGTGCATCGCTCCCCTACACGGCGGGTCTTCAGTGGTACTGGGATCGAACTCATGACACGCTAGCCATGATCCGTTACCTAGACCACTTGGCTACCGCGGCCACATAAATCTTTTCGGAGAAGATTTTTATAATATTCTCAATTTGTCTAAATTCAATTGAATTTATTTAAAAAATTGAAGTAGAGATGTATTTTTGAAAGGAAGAATTCGCAAAAGATTTCGAAAACAATAATCGAGGCTTGTTTGAGAAGTAAAGTTATTCTTATTTAAAACAACCTTATGTAGGGAAGTATACTGCCTATAAAACAAACCATTGTGTTCTCTCCAAAAGCGACCATTTCTCCAAATAGAAGACTTTAAGAATCGAATGATTTAATGCCCCTCTACACGGCGTGTCTTGGGTAGAACTAGAGACCACGAGTTCGTGACCATAACAGCTCGACCATCGCGGCAATGTGTTTGAAGAGTAATGGAAAAATATTAACCCATTGTAAGAGAAACGAAAAACTACTTGACTTCAGTGTTTTTCAAGGGCGAAAACAAATTATTAAATAAATGCACGTGTTGTGTTGCTTAACTCTTACGTCGATCGGATCTTTCCCCGGCGGTTGTTTTCACTTCCTGCAAGACGCGATTCTTTTTTTTTTTTTTTTTTTTTAAACTGAGTTGGAAGCGTTTTTTTTCAAAATCAGAGTTATGTACAATTGTTACTTAACCGTAACCAAACAATCAAAATAATAAATCATAAATAATAATAACATAAAATAATTATAGCTAAACTCTAATTAGTACTAAAACGTAAAGTATTTACCTTTTATATTTACATTAGTATACAGATTGTAGTTGTTCCTTGATATCTTATCCGTATTTAGCTTCCGGAAGCTTGAAACTAACATCACCTCACATAGCTAAAAATAAAGTACTATTTCTCGTTAAATATTGTACACGAATCTATCACTCACAGTCTAAAGCTGACATCTACTATCAAAATAAACAAGTTTAGAACACGTTATACGCGTTTGAAACTGCTCAAAATCCAGGTGGACACGCTGCACGTGTCTACACAACGCGGCCTAAATATTAATCAGAAAAACCGTATTATATATATAGTGAATCGAGTTTTTCTTCTTATAAAGTTTCATTTATGACGAAAAGGTGTGAGAAAAGTCCGAAAAGTATGACTAAACCTTCACATATTGGTTACAAAATGATAATAATAACTAAATAGAATAAAAATATTCACCCTCCTTTGTTTTTCCATAAAGAAAACATTAAACTTTTCTTACAATGCTGTACTGCGCGATTTCAATATACGGACCATTAGTTGGGTGCAACACTTCGGTGTGGCCACGGTAGCCAAGTAGTGATCTAGGCATCGGATCGTGGCTAGCATGTCATGAATTCGATCCCAGTACCACTGAAGACCCGCCGTGTAGGGAAGCGATGCACGTTAAATCTGTCGCGAGCTCAAAAATTCTCCCGTTGGTGTGGTTGGTAGTTAGGAGAGGGGGGTGCCAGCTCAGGTGTCGTCCGCGTCACTTGACCATGGTTCAAAATTACGCGGACCGTCCCCAAAAGGCCTCGTGTAGCTGAACAGTGGGACGTTAATATTCACTCACTCGCAACACTTCGGTTCTATACGAGATTTCTAGACACGTACTACGAAAGATTGCAATGTCAGCAATCTGAAAGGCCACTGTAATTTGACTTTTCATTTCATTATTGCAGTGCTTCTCAAACATTCAATATTGGCGACCCAATGTTCAGCCATAATATATATTATATAAATGTTGTTGTTGTCGTGTATGACAAAGTGCAAAGGTATTGTATATAACAAAATAAAGATTAAAAAAATGAGTCAAATATTGCCAAAGGCGTGAATCACTGCCGTGGCAACATCCATGGCATGATCCGAGTATAGGATGTCCATGCTGTAGCCAGTCTATTTTAAAAAGGGCACCAACAATGGAAGGACAGTTAAAAAGATGTTTGGGATCCAGTTGCTTGCCTGGGCAGTGCCTGCATTCCACATATGATCTGGATCCATCAGGCAGAATCTTCATGTCCTTAAAATGTTTTGTCCTTAGTCTGGTTATTGTTGTTGTAATTTCTCGGCTATAATTTAATTCTGGCAGCGATAATTTTTTCGTGGGTTTGAGCAGAGCTTTTGTTTTGCAACTGCGTTGGCATCAAAGACCGTAGTAAAAGAAGTTACACGTTCAAGGGTTCTGGCTTCATTGGCAAGGAAATCAGCCATCTCGTTCCCTCGATGTCAACATGGGCCGGGATCCACTGGAGGGTGCATGATTTGCCCTATGCACCAATGGAAAGTAAAAGAGAGTTGATTTCTTGGGTGAGTCCCATTTTTCCTTTCATGATGGCCTCAAGAGCGGATCTACAGTCGGAGAGAACAATGATGCCGTCGGAATTAGCGATATCTGTCCATGTAAGGTGAATATCTAGGGCTGTCCTAACTGCTATGAGCTCACACGTGAAGTTGGAAGCAATTTCCCCTGCGGAGACCTTGTGCTTTGAAGTTGTATTATCTGGGTATTTAAGAAAGACACCAGATCCACCCCTATTGCACTGAGTCTGAAGAACCGTCAGTGTAGGCAATTGCTAAACGAGGCCTCATAAGACTGATAATTGTGTCCATGCCTTTCCTTTTAATTGTGTCCTTAGATTCCTTTTTCGTGCAAGGCTCAAGAAGGTCTAAAAATATTTTGGCAGAGGGAGGTGGTTTGACTGGAAAACAAGGTTCTTGAATGATGTCAAGGCTTGTGTGATTCAAGTTAATGTTGTTTCTGATGTCTTTATCAAACTGAAGTGTTGAAGATCTTTTCAGCCTATTCTTAGTTGTCCAGGAGTGAAAAGTGATGTTGGAAATATGTTGTTCGCCACAGCTTCTGATTTTGTTTGTAAATTTAATGGTGGCAAGTTTCCTCCTGCCTTTCAATGATGGCAGGCCACACTCATTCTCAGCTGTCACATTATTTGTCGAGGACACAGCTCCGATGATAATTTTGGACGCCCTATACTGAACAGTCTATTTTCTCTGTTGAGGTAGAAGCTGATGGAGCCCAAACGGGTGCTGCATATTCGAGGATTGGTCTTATAAGTGCAGTGTAGGTGTTTAGGAGTGTCTTTGGCTTAGAACCCCAAGTCGAACCGCAAAGTTTTCGAAGAATATTGAGCTTCTTTAAAGCCTTTTGTGATACATTCTGTATATGCTTGGTAAACCTCAGTTCTGCATCTAGCGTTAAGCCAAGGTATTTGGGATGGGAGATTTTTTTAACAATTGAGTTATTTAACCTTAATTTGGGGAGGAAGGCTGCCCTGTTTCTCCTGTCAGTATAAAACACACAGTATTTGGTTTTTTCTGGATTTATCAGCAGTTTGAGCTGCTTAGCTCAGTCTTCAATGTGAGAGAGATTTTCGTTCAGTACATTTTCGGACATTAGGATGTCAGTATGAGAGTGCCAAATGGCAATGTCATCTGCATAGCAGGCTATTTTAGCTTCATTAACAATGTGATTATCGACAGTGTTCATGTAGAGGAGAAAAAGGAGTGGGCTTAGGACCGATCCCTGCGGAACGCCTGCCCAAGATCTATATGTCCTTGAGAACCTTCCATTTACCCTTACAGCAAATCTTCTATCTCTTAAGAAATCGTTGATCCATAGTAAGATATTGCCTGAGACGCCTAAGGAATGCAAAATTTTAATGAGTTTTTGTCTCCAAACCCTGTCAAAGGCCGCAGAAATATCAAGGAATACGGCTGTAGTTTTCCTATGAGGTCTTTCTTGAAATCCATCTATGATTGACTGCACCAAATAGAAAAGTTGGTCAACAGTGCTATGCTGGGATCTATAAGCTGTTTGGTAAAAGTGTAATACTTTCCGCTTGATAAGCCATTTCATGATACGGGAATGAGTTATTTTTTCCATAATTTTACATAAAGTGCTTGTAAGGGATATGGGCCGGAAGTTTTTACAGCTTGCTGTATCCTTACCAGGTTTGAGAATATGAACAATGACAGACATTTTCCAGATAGTGGGTAGTTTGCCAGTAATCCAGGATAGGTTGAAAATCTGAAGAAGAATACTCCTGGCAAGAACACCAAAGTGTTTGTTCATTGAACCGAAGATGAGGTCGATACCAGGAGACTTCTTAGGGTCAAGGCTTCTAATTATGCTGTCAAGTTCTTCCAAAGTAATATCATTAGAAAAATCATCTCTTTGGTTGTAGGATTTACTTTGATTTAAAACCTATCTATAGATTTTCTTTTGTTTTCTATCTTCTCTGCTAAAACTCAGCCTGCTTGCCTGTTCATAATGTTGAGCCAGTAGGTTTGCACTCTGCCTGTCAGTCGTATAGATGTATATCCGCCAGAGGTAATAGCATTGGAGGTTGGTCCATTATTTTGTTGATTGCAGCGGTTGTTGAGAACGTTGATTACTCGCCAGTGGTGGTAATCTTTCCTTGGATCAAGCCTGCCGCGAAGATCAATCCATTTTTTTTCTTTTACATGCAGCGACTTCATCCTCGACTTTGCGACTGATATCTATAAGATTTCTTCTGTTTTCGTCACTATTGTTCTTCTCAAGTACATGTCTGGCTGCATCTATTTCTCGTATTAGTTCGTCTATGTTATGATCTCTCCAGTAGGGCACCCAGTTCTTTTTTCTCTTTCCTCTTGGAATGGAGACTTTGGCTGCTTTCTGCATACCAGAAGTGAACTTCTGAATAAGAATTTTCAGGTCTTTGCAGGTTGTCATCTGTGTGCAGTAGGTCTCTAGGCACTCAGTGAACCGATTCCAATTGGCTTTGCGGAAGTTCCAAGACCTCATATTTTGAGGTGGAGAATCGATATTCAAATCAAGAATATATAAATAATAGCATATTGAATTCAATAGTACTATATTTTGATGCTAAAGCTACAATACGACTTTTTCTTAAGTTCCACCGGCGTATATAAATGTCTCACTCAGCCAAAGCGTTAATTGCCTTGGGCGAATATATACTTCTTTCTGAAATACGATCATTTCTGTGCACTACTATCCATAAAATTATACCGAAGGCTTTGGAATGCAATAAAAGAACCTTGATAGAGTGTTTGCGAAGGATCTACCTATTTTAGAGGATTTCATTATTTGTTCCTTTTCTCCCCTCCCAACTCATCCCATGCACTCGTCTACGTGGAAAAGGGTGGCATTGGAGAGCGAATCGCATAACGTTTAATCGGCAGTTGTCATTAAACTTGTCCTTAACTTAGTATTGTTAAATCAATTAATAAAATACAGTGTTGATAATTTATAAATGTATTATATCAGTGGAAATGTTAATTTGATTTTGTATTACGTCAGAACGTTTTTTTTTAAATTTCAGTAAATAAATAATTGTTTAAATAATCTTTGTTTTTAAATTTTTAAAATGTGCTGACGCCCCCTCGTAGAGTTATCACGCCCTCTTCTGGGTACGCACCCCACAGATTGAGAAACACTGCGTTAGTGTCACTAATTGAAGATTGGTAAGCGAAGTCTAAAGGTGTTATGTCTAGAGTTCTAGTTGGCCATGTTGTAGAACTTGTTATTTCCATCCATCGGAGGGGGATCTTTTCCCACTTCTGAATTCCAGTGTGGTGGCGACCCATTTAAAGTGTGCATGTGCTGCCAGATTTAAATTCGAAAAATGATGCTACAACTTTCGCTTGCTCTTGTTGTGAAGCTATTTTGAAACGAGAATATTGCGAAACTTGGATGTTGCATTATCTTGTTTGTCTTTCCCTAAACAGAAACCTCTCTTTATCTTTTCCTTATAGAAGGTAAAAAACCGTAAGTGAATATCTGTATTTATTTATTTTTAATTCATTTTTGAATGTGTAGTCATACTTTTTAAACACCCTACATATTGACATAATGCATCCTTTTTAAAGGAAAAAAAAACATGAATACAAAATTCCTGTGGCTTTTCACATCAATGTCAAACCAAGACACCCTCACAATGTCAAACCAAAACAGCAATTAACTATCTGAAATGGGAACCCTCATGTGAACAAGATCTTCACTACCCAGCAACTCTGGACCCCTTTCAGAATTTTCAAAATACCCCAGGTTCGATTTCAAAGAGGGGTGTAGCTTTACAGTGTTCCATCACTCTTCCTTAAATCAACCCTCAGTAGATTCATTTCCTTTCCCTCGCATATCTGAACACGAAACCTTTTTCCGCGGTAACCAGGAATACTTTTTTTCTCGGGTGGAAGGGGGTGGGGAAATAGGAAAAATGGGATCTTCCCCTTAATGGTCCTCCTGTTTGCAGAAATTAGGATCATCTCCTGCCGCATCGATCCCTTCCCCTTCCGAATCGGATTTCAACATCGATTGTTCTCCCTCCCTCTCACGCATCAAGACCCCCTCCCCTGCACTTCACGGGAAAAAGTAAGTCCCTGAAACAAAAATAGTGTTCGTAATACGCCGGTGACAAAAGCCCACTAACCCTTTCCTGACCACCATTTTTCTTTTGTATTCCTCATGTAGCGTACGTATTGCTCTGGCTGAGAGGGTTGCGTAAATAAATGGGAATATTGTGTGAAAAAATTTATTTGTAAAATGACTTTCGCTGTGTGAGCGGCGTTCGGAAAACACTCAATTGAGTGAGAGTGTTAATATCGCAACCTACAAGGCAACGCGAGGGCTATTGGCGAAGGGTCTAGTAATTTTGAACCTCGGTCAAGTGAAGAGAAGACACCTGAGTTGGCACCTCCTTCTCCAAAACTTCCACACCCCACCAAAGGGAGGATATTTTTTTTTAAATAAATTTATTTGCAAAACTCCTCATGCTCCACATTGCATAACATGAGGCTTACAGACGTAAGTGGTAACAACATTACAAAACAATAATAATGACAAAAAAAACATAGTTAAGAAGAAAAAAACATAATAAGGTTGAAAAAACACAAAAAGGGGGGAAAAACATAAAGAGCCAAAACTAAAATAAAGGAAGGGAGGAAATACACAAATATAAAGAAAGGAAAGTATCTGTAAAATTTTAAAAATCTATACTGTAAACAAATTTTCTCAAGACAGGAAATACCTAAGCATTTTAACTCCTTTTTAAAATTTTCTCTTTTACAACAATATAGATTACAATACAACAAGACATGTTCCGCGCTTTCAGCGTCCAGACCACAAGAACAAATATCATTACCAATTAAGTTAAACCTAAATAAATAGCTCTTAAAATTACCATGTCCTGTTAGAATCTGGGATAACTTAAAATCAGTAACAAATTTCTTACATTTTAGCCGTTGATAAATGGTCGGGAAAAACTTTTAGTCCATAAAGTTTTAGGTGAGGCCAAGAATTTGAAGTTCCAGTCGGAAACAGTTATTTCCCAAGCTAAATGCTTCCAGTGGGACGATGGCACATACATCGAAAGGCTCATATCTTGGCAAGTTGCCTCTTTAGCCAACTGGTCCGCTCTATCATTGCTGAGATTTCCACTATGGCCCCGAACATAAGAAAAGTGGATATCACAGTCTTCAAGGTTGTACAGAATAGATTGAGCCTCCACAACAAGTTTTTCTGTAGAATTTATAATGCGCAAAGAATGAAGCGAAGAGAGCGAGTCGGTGCAAATAAGAAATTTGAGAGTATCGCCCTGACGGAGAGAGGATATTGAGCCTCGAAATATTTAACGTGTATTAGTTCCTCAACATGACGGTTCTTCAGTAGCATTGGGACTCCAGCCTCTATACTCCTACCACAAGTTCGTGACCATAACCACTACTTTACCGAGGCCTTCAAAAATATTCGAACTGTGACCAGAATTTCGCGATTTTATGTCGTGATACCATTGAAGACCCGTCGAGTAAAGGGGTCGAATTCAGGTGAACTCTGTCAAGGTTCAATGTCCTTCCATTGACATGGTGAGGAAGTTAGGAGAAGGGGTACCAGCGTAGGTGTCATCCTCGTCATTTGACCGAGGATCAGAATTACGCGGTCTGTCACCTGTGGCTCTCTTGTTGCTTTATTGTGCGTTGTCAATATAACACTCGAAGATTCTGCCACTTTAACAAGCAAAGAGGGAACTTCTCTTCTGTGATGGCAACCAGCTGGTCAGTCACATGACGTATGGCCTTTAACTGAAATCTGCTTCCCCATTTGTTGGAGGTTTTTTGGTACCTTCAGTCGTCAAGTTTAATAAATTTGAATACAGCGTTGTTCAAGTTTTTCCACCATTTTGTCAAAATATAACTCCTTTGGCGTTCACTTATTGTCGGTCTGCTTCTTGAAGCAGAGAAAAATTACACGCCTACGGATCTGAACCATACTGTGCTTCCATAGATTCCTTTAAATGTGCACAAAAAAATTAGATCCTTTTTATAGCATTAGTGTTCTTACTCTTATTATATTGGTACTCCAATTCGAATCCCTGTTATGGTTCGAGTAATTTCTCATGCAATGTCCATGGGAATGTCCGTTATTGTTTGTGTGATGATAGATGAAAGGTCGACAACCTTTCAGCTGTGTCGTGCCGAATCAATCTACCAATAGGATTCAGCGGGCCACACAGTAGAACATTTTTGAAACAATTAGATTCCCGATATAATGCATAACATAAAAATAAACAAAAATTATAACTATTTCTTCAACAAAAATATAAAAAATTATAACTGTACCTATATTATGTATTTATATATATATAAGCATATTTATTAAAATAAAAAATAGACAACATAAAATGTAAGTATTTCCCTTTATTATAGCTCGTAATAGTATAGAAAATGAAAATTTATTTTAAGGCGAACCTAGAGCAACACCGTTCTACTTTCATATCGCAAAATCACGGGCGTAATTACTGATTTTCAATTTCACACGATTCTGAGCATTCAGTTGTTAAACGATTTCTTTGAGGGGACTCGAAATATTTCTCTTATGAGGAGAGATTTTTTACTTAGATATATGTTGAGCCGAAAGTAGAGTTCATATGCAACTTTCTCTCTTCAAACAATTAAATCTCACCAGAAATATCATTCAATATAATTTACAAAGTAGCTGTAAATTTATTTTTAAAGTTATCCGTAATTCCATAAAAGTCTGTAATTCTGGAGATGCTTGGTGGTCAAGTGGATAAGGTATCGGATCACGGCTGGCATGTCATGAGTTCGAACCCAGCACCACTGAAGACCCGCCATGTAGGGGAGCGATGCACGTTAAATCTGTCGAGAGCTCAAACGTCCTTCTGTTGGTGTGGTAGTTAGGAAAGGGGGTGCCAGCTCAGGTGTCATCCGCGTCACTTGACTATGGTTCAAAATTACGCGGACCGTCGCCAAAAGACCTCGTGCAGCTGAACAGTGCGACGTTAATCTTCACTCACTGGAGATGCTTGTCAAATAAGGTTCATTATAATTTATCAAGTTCCTTCCCCTCAAAAATTGATAAATTTGGTGAGTAGTGCAGAGTGCCACTGAGAATTGTACTGCGTGCCATACGTTTCCGACAACCTATGATAGACCTTTCTAAGAAATTTTTGTACTGAGCTAATTTTTATATATAGTTACACTTCTTCAAAACCACATGACACTCTATTTATTGCTGATTCTCTATAAATGAATTAATGTTTTTTAATTATTGGTTGTGAGATGTCCCACACAGTGTGGGATCGTTAGTAGCAAAATGCGATCTAGTCCACTTCTGCTGTAGCCTTGGACGTCTAAATGTTTTTCAATCACGCGTCATTGGTTTGAAACCCAATACAAATTCATCTTGCAGCACGGTTAATGCACGTGATATCTGTCGGAGCTCAAAGTCCTCCTGTTTGTGTGGCGTTTAAGTTTGGTAATGGGAAGTCAGCTTAGATATCGTCATCATCACACGATGGTGGCTTGAAATTCCGAGGTCCGTTACGAATAGCTCTCGCGTTGCTTTGAAATGTGACCATAATAAAAATAAATCAATCCGTTTAATGGTCACGCTCTTCCTATATAGTCAAAGTTTTGTACTCTAAACTCCGATAAGTTATGTAAATTCTCTGAAATCGCGCTCTTGTTATATTGTCCTTGAAAAAGGCATCAGAATGTATGAATGCAAGATGAAAACAAATTGGAGTATCATCTCTGTATTCAGTTTCGAGGGAGAATGACATTAACGTCGCACTATAAAGCTATACAAGGTGCTATTGGTGTTGGAACTAGTATTTTTGATCTCGTCGTTCGAATGACGAGGACAGCACCTAATCTGGGAACTCCCTCTCCTAACTAACACATCAATGGGAAGATATGAGCCTAGATAGATTTTACGTACATTGATCCCTCTACATGGTGGGCCTACAATGACACCAAGATTCGAATCCGTGACACTCCGGCTACCTCCTCCAATGTATTCAGTGGGGTCACAATGTCCCGAGGATGGAAGTTGATGCTGCTCTAAAGAGTATCCATCGGCTTTTGTAGAGAGTCCTGTGAGGTGGCACTTGAGGCGTTCTTCATAGTTGGAATGCTTAGAATCCACGTGATTTAACCCTTAAAGATCACGAAACTCGCGTTATTGAGGAGTTTAAAGTAAGTGGGCCTCTTTTCTGAAAACATAAGAGTAGAACGTGAGACATTGATTGTCTTGCAAAAATCTGACTTCAGTGGGGTGAACTACAAAGATAAGGAAAAGATCCCTCTAACCCTGTCAACGTCGAGAGCCGGACTTTAGCAGAGAACAAGTCCATAGTTTTGTGTAATTTATTTTATAGAAAAATTTAACAAGAATAAGGATTATATATTTAAGGTTTACATAAATGCTATTCCATTCACGAACCACACACACACAACTATCTCTCTCTCTCTCTCTCTCTATATATATATATATATATATAATATATATAATGCTGTTTGCAAAAAATGCAGCACCATGAAGGAATCATCAGAAATAAATGAAATTTAATGCACAAACGACTTGGTATTAGTACAAATAAATGACGAAATTTTCAAAGTAAAAAAACAATATCAAGTGTCCAAAATCAGTATTTGGTGTAGCAACCACGCGCTGCAATAAGTGTTGCTATACGACGTGGCATGAATTCAAACAGATTTTGAATGTCTGCTGGTGGAAGAGAATTCCATATTGCTTATATGCGCAGTAAAAGTTGGTCTTTTGAAGCTGCAGGACGCGGATCACGAGAGAGACGCTGACCAACCAAATCTCACACATGCTCAATAGGCTACATATCCGGTGAATAAGCAGGCCAAGGAAGAAGTTGCATGTGTTGGGCTGAACAGAAGTCTCGAACAGTCTTTAAAACATGTGGGCGTGCATTATCCTGCTGATAAGTAGCTTCAGAGACATGTTTTGAAGGAAGGGAACGACTTCGGGCTGTAGCCCTTTATGGACGTACCTATCGCTACTGAGATTACCCTCAATTTGTAGCAAATTGGATCGTCCATGATACGAAATTGCACCCCAAACCAAAACTCCGGGTGTTAGGTCACTATGTCGTTCGATACCGCACTCTGGAAGGCAGCGTTCACCGGCATAGCGTTTAACACGAATGCGGCCTTCATGGTCCATCCGAAAAGACAACTTGGTGCCAACTAGCTTACCAGGCTCTATGCTCATTAGCCCATTGCAGACTCAGCCGTCGATAGTTTGCCGTGAGAGGGATCCTGTATAAAGGTACCCTTGCACGCAATCCACGTTGTAGCAGACATCGATGAAATTGAGTAAGTGTACTGTTTTTAACATCATTGACAGGTTCAAGAAAAAAAATAGTGATGAAAACAAGCAAATATCAGGGCGTCCAAGGATATTTAACGATTCTGAAGGTAGATGGATCGTGAGACAAGCACACATTAATCCAAGAACTAGTGCAGTAGAAATGACTTTACAAAGTAAAAGCAGATTGGGAAAATCATTAAATCATGAAACTGTCAGAAATATTTTAAGAAAACATAAGTGACATTAAAAATTTCATTGTCGCCCATCCAGTATAGTGGTTAGCGATGCTGATTGCTGTGTCGTAGGACCTGGGTTTGAATCCCGGAAAAGACATGGATATTAGTAAATGTATAGTGCCTTCACGGCATGCGGGTACTCTAAATAGCCGTCGAGCCGCAAGTCCTCTCGTGTGGTTGGTGGAAGGAGAAGAGAGGTGGGAAACCCTGACCACCCCTAGGGTGTTCTTCCTCAAAATTGGGGTGGAACCGAGCCAAATCGTACTGTCACCTGCATGATGCTCAAAGCTACGGCTAACGACAGGCGTACAATCTAGCCCGATGCCATGATGAATTTCGTGGGCCGCGATCTGACTAGGTCAGACAGGTGGCGTTAGTAACAACAACAACAACAATTTCATTTAATTCTGATGATTCCTTCATGGTGTTGCAGTTTTTACAAATAGCAATATATATATTACGAGGGGGGAAATTAAAAAAAAATGTTTGTCTGTAAGTTACTTATTAATAGCAAAAAGTTTTATAAATCGATTATTTTTCACCTTTAAAAAATATTTATTCAATGTTATTATATTTTTTCAATAAGTACTTCTTGGTTAATAAGATTCCAATCATATTTTTCTAACATAATTTTTTTTCATTTAAAAGTCGCAACATTTGTTCAATCATATTCTTTATTGCAGGAAAGTAAAATTAAAGGTAAATATTCTATATTCCTTTCATATATATATTTTCTTTTCGCAATTTCAGAAATAAAACAATGGTTTGCAATGTAATTGTTGAAAAAGTTCTCTTTTATTTTTTTTACTAATAATTTTTTTTTAAAAATTCAGAATTTATTTTTAAATTTTGTTTAAATATAATAAGAGATTATACAGAAATAATATTAATTTTAAATCATTAGGAGAATATTTAAAACAAGTGTTTATAAATCGAGGATGTATTCGAAGATTTTAAATTTTCAAAGGGAGCGATATATACAAATGTCGAAGGCCATTTAATCTGAATTTCATCAAAATCACAAAAAATAAATATGGGATATTAATATTTTAAGTCTTACGCCCTTTGAAAACATATTCATTTTTATTAAATCTCTTCGGTACATTTACGGGCCGCCGTAGCAGAGGGGTCAGGGCAACTAACTCTGACCAGCATTATTTCTGCCTGGTAGTGAATTTCATTCTTGCTGCCACCATTTGATTTGTTAAAATATAGAAGGATTAATGTACGTTAAATCTCTGTCGAAGTTGAAAGTTCCCACATTGGTGCGGTGTGTGGAAGTTTACAAATTAGAGAACTCAAGTGTGATCCTCGTAATTAAAAATCATGAGGTTCGTCATCAATAACCCTTCGATTGTTCTATAGCACAGCTTTATATATATATATAACCAGTGTAATATTTGTGATCAGCTTTCCTGTATGGATAGTATCAACGCACTTCTACACATGCACCCCTAAATATTGCAGGGTCTTTTCAGCTGATCACTCCACCCTGAAGCCCGAGTGTCATTCGTGGTATAAAAGAGGCGTCACCCCAAGGGAGGAGTCCTTTTTGAAACTCCAAAAGGATCGATTGTATTTGCTTCTTTTCTCGCATATTCTGTAGAATTGAAATAATTAATAGTGTGAATAATTTATATTTAAAATGTATATGTGTTGCATTTAACACTGTGGCATAAATAAATCCTTTATTTAATTTCTCAACTCTCACGCTACCATTAACTTTCCGAAGCGTCTCACCCGCAATCGACACGTTAATTGTCTTGATTAGTCTATTAAAAATGCTACAAAGACTTGAATAAAAAAATGCTAACATCTTTATAAAGAACGCGTTTCAACCTGTCTTGTATTTAGTCATTTCTTAGATTCTTGCTTATCATCGATTATATATCGATTAATGAAATTAAAATATATTAGTCGATAGATGAAAAAACAAATAGAATTTAACGCGACTTTCTTTAAGATTCTTCCTAAGTCTTAAAAAGTATCGTGTATAGACCGATAATTTTTCGATTTTTTTCTTCAAATTAAAGTAAGAGAGGTTGTACTCTGTGTTGTACGGATCCACTAAATTTTAAAAAAAACAACTATTTGCAAAAACTGTTTTTTAATAGTTTCCTTTCGTCATGTGCTGGCGATTTTTATCTTTTAACTTTTCATGTGTTTTGAGTGAAATTTTATTCTAAAACAAGGGAGGAAATAAGTTACTCATATTTCCTTCTACGTCAATGTCAAAAATTGAACGATTCTCATTCATTCATTGGGATGTCTGAATGTATATAATCATCATGCAACGAATATTTCCGCCCCGACATGAAACATAGGTAGACGATCACATGCCTTATACGAATTTCTTTTCCCGCTCATTTTCCAAAGGGAGAAAATGGCGTAGAAATAAAAAATTGTGTTCAAGGAACCAAATGAATAAAATAATGTGTTAATTTCAGATAAGTTTGCCAGAAATAAAATTATCGTCACTGGCATGAAACCTTACAGTAATTTCATTGGAAAATGTTTCACACACTGTACCCGATTAGTAACACTTTTGCCCACATCGTTACATGTTTGAAAATTACAGGAATTTTTTCCTTTCAATTCGAGTTTCTGTAAATTTTTGGAGAAAATCGCACTTTTGGCTTATACACGGATCAGCTTATGCTCGAAAGTATGCGTTAAACCTTTTTACAATATGAACTTTCACGCCACAGCGAATGATTTTCAAAAAATGCTCTTAGTAAAAGAATAAAGATTTTCTCAAAATGAGTAGCTAACCATGTGTGTAAAACAATAATGGTTCTATAACTAATCTCACAATCTTAATGCATTGTTCAATAAAAAAAAATGTTCAGTATTTTTCATAATTAAAATAAAGCAAACCATATAAATTTAAATGAGGCTGTTCATTCAAGACATATATCAATGTTGTTTTTAAAGTGAAATATTTTATGATTCTCTCTTGACCTCTTCCAGAAGAACAAACAAAAAAAAGACCTTGAAGATTTAACACGATTTTGAGTTCCTATCATGACCAACCCATTCGTACAAATTTATCATACAAAAAGAGCAAATCATGTCAAATAAGGGTGAAGACGAATAAAATATGAGCAGTTGTCTTATTTATATCGAGAACCGAATTGTTTATTATGAAATGCCATTTATCATTTTTTGTAGACTATATCAAGATGATGTATCTTGACATTCTGAATATATATTCCCTTTTACCACTACTCTGCCCTCCTACAAACATAGAATGATTCATTTTTCCTATCTGAAATAAATAATAAACAATGAAAACATTTATAACTTCTTTTTTGTTTTTCAAACAGAAAATATTCACTTCAGTGCGCGAAATCATATAGTTAAGTTTTCCTCTTGGCTTGCTTTTTTATATTATTTTATTGAATTAAATAATCTTTTTTTTTTTTTTTCAATTTCTAAATTCAGATATTGAGGTAAGAGATTCTCAAAATCGTTCTCTAGTATCCTTTCGAAAGGCATTCCAATCTCACGTGATGCTTAACGAACCCAGAGAAATTCGATGGGACGTAAAAAAGCTAAACAATTGAGAATACCTCCGATATATGGTGGTTGCAGGGGTGTACGTTACGCCAATAGGTCGAAGTAAATGATTGGACACGAACTCGTTGTTGTTACTAATGCCACCTGATTGCGCGCGGCATGTGCCAGATCGAGGCCCTAAAAACTCATCATGGCAAAGGGCTAGATTGTACGCCTGTAGTTAGCCATATCCTTGAGCATCATGCAGGTGACAGATGCTCGTTTCCACCCCAATTTTGAGAGAGAATGCCCTAGGGGTGGTCAGGGGCTTCCCGCCTCCTTCCACCAACCTCACTACATGACTTGCGACTTAGCTATTTCGAGTACTTCCAAGCCGAAAAGGTACTATACATTTACAAACTTCCATGCCTTCTCCGGGATTCGAACCCAGGTCCTACGGCACAGGAGTCAACGTCGCTAACCTCTATACCGGATGCGTGGGTCATAATCTCGTGATCGACACTATGGAGTCATGGGCTCAATTCCTGACGATGTTAACAGTCAAACATGTAGGGAGTTCGATACCTCTTAAATCTGTTGAAACTAAAAGTACGCACGTTGTCATGATGTGAAAGTTTTAAAGGTGGCGTGCCAGTTTCGGTCAAGTGACAAGGTTTGAAACTGCGAGTTCTGTCAAAAAAAGCTCGAAAAATGAACCTCGAACTTTTGAACCACACTCAAGTGACGAGGACAAAACAGGAGTCGACATACCCCTCTCAAAACTTCCACCTCAAGCCTAAGAGAGGAATTGGACTGATTTTATGTGCATCAGACCTTCTACACGGCTGGTCTTCAGTTGCACTAGGTCTGAACCCGGACGCGACTAGGACTACTCCGTGGTCACTAAAAATATTTACGGATTGTTCCATGGAAATCTCGTGAATAAAAATTCATATGCAAAGGGGAGCATCTCTTTTAATGTTGAAAACAATCGGTTAAACTTTCCAAAAAGAAGCTATGTTCGTTACTACAAAAGGTTTTTGTGCTATCCTTTTCACTATGTGAAAGTAAAAAGATGTGTTCGTTATTGCAAATACAGAACATGTTTTTGTGAGATCTTTTTTATGCGGTTAATGAATTTCAACAACTTTGTCACCTCTGTAATGTTTTCGATCAACACACATATAGACACTTCAAGGAGTTCTGTTCGTTTGTTATAAACAATCTCTCGACACGCAATGCACATTTAATTGCTTTCTTTCAAGTGCACTAGCAGCACGCACTTGATTGAAGACGAAACTTTCAAAGACAGTGTATTATCAACAATTTGATAGATTATGAAGACGGACAAGAACTGGATTCTTTAAGAGCGGATAAAATATATGCAGATATCCAGCTTTCCAACAAATCGTTATTTTTTAAACAGATACCTATTCCGGGGGAGTTTAAAAAGAGCTTCAATCATGCCTATCTGGTATCGTGACGTTCACTAGCAACTGTGCCGACCCACAGTTATCGTGAAACTTATTACTTACTTTAAGGTGACAAAAATTAAATCAATTGAAATTGTATCTTCAAGTGGCGAAAGCGATTTTCAATTAATTCATCACAGGAAGATGCGTGCTTTGGATTAGGATGAGTGGCAGTGAATCATGTATGCGCATTTGAAAACCTTTCCATTCTTACAATGATAAATTAAATGTTTTTGAAATGTTTCCATGTGTAATTTAATTTCTTATTTTGTTTGGAAGTATTTTCTAATAAATTGCGTAAAAATTGACGTATTTTCTAAATGCGACTCTTTTTATGTCCTCCCCACCGCATAAAAAAAGTTACTGTCGTATGTCACCTATTTTTTTTTTTTTGTTATATGTAAGCATTTATGAAATTTTCGAATTCTTTTTTGAGCGGTTTCTTATGAGGGCCCTATCGGCCGCACAAAAACAGATTTTACTGTAATGTTATATTATCGTTTTACTTTAAGGATATTTCATAGAACAGGTATTTTTTAGAGTTAGCCGTGTGTTTCCGGCGCAAAACACGCGCATGTTTAACACAAAAAAAGATCGAAATTTATGGATGCGCGTTCTGTATACATGGGGATATAAAAATGATAGTTTTGAAAATAACAAAAATAAGCGCATAAAAAAAGATTTCTCTATATATCTAGATATTGTATATTTAAAAAAATCGCATACCGTATGAACTTTCGATATTGAATAACATGACAAATTCGTCCTATTCGTTTTCCATTATACCTTCAAGACATATTATGGAACAATGTTTTCATCTCTATTACTCTAGTCCATAAACAATCTCTCTCAACTTCAGTTCCTATTTGAATGTTAGATATACTAAATTTTCAAATGAATTTTGAATTTCAATTCCTGTTTTCATTATCCATAAACCCACTATAGACTCTATATGCGGTACTCGTGGACCAGCTATGTATATATTGTCCGAGGACGACAATTGAGTTAGAACCTTCACTCTCCAAATTTCCACACCACGCCTACTAGAAGACCTTTCAAGGCAACAGGACTCGAATTCACGGTTTGATGTAAACAAGCCAGCATCGGGGCAGAGTTTGTAAGAGATACATTAATGTAACCCTGCACGAGGGCTATTGGCGACGAATCTCGTAAGTTTGACATCTGAGTTGGCACATCCTCTCCTAACTCTCCTCTACGCCAACGGGTTTGAGCCTTGTCAGATTTAACGTACATCGGCTTCCTCTGCACGGCAAGTGTTTATTGCCACCAGGTTCGAACTCATGACACGCCAGCCACTAAGCTCCAGCATCCCCCATCACGGGTGAGAGATCACGATTACTCCGCTACTGCGGAAACATCTTTTGGTGACAAAATTGGAGTTTATTCCATTTTAGCCAGCCAAAAAGAATTACACAAACGAAGTTTAGCCAAACACCTAATTATCTCTCCTTCTTCTTTAACTATCAAAAAATATCTACTTTACGCTTAAAATACCATGCATCGTAACACAATTCTTTTACTCAATGTTTCACGGCTCACCGGGGGTAGCGGTAGCCTAATGGTCAAGGTAACGGACTTGTAATCGGCGTGTCATGAGTTCGAGCCTAGTATCGCTGAAGACCTGTCGTGCAGCGATGCATGGTAAATGTGTCGAAGCTCAAACGTCCCCCCGTTTGTGTGATGTAAAAGTTAGAAGATGGGGTGCCAGCTTAGGTATCGTTTTTGTCACCAGACCAGGGTTCGAAATCACGTCGTCATAATCCCTCGAATAGTGTGAAGTAAATTTTCAATCACTCCGGCCAACCTATTCGTGAGCCGGGGGAAGGATACACTCATTGTTCCTTTGGTTAAAGTTATATTGCAGTAACATTTTAAGCTGGTAGAATTAAAATTTCAGCAAACAGTTATTATTTCAGTTGTGCCTAGTGCCATTGAAGAAAATTTGTAAAAAGAAGCATAATAGGGGTTGCATTCTAACAAAATGGAAAACACCTGCTTTAGAATCCATGTGGAAGTTTGCTACATTCACACACACACACACATATATTATTCGATGCTTTCCGAAACATGGGGTGACCGCATTACCCTAAGGGTTATAGTCACGGTCTCGTGGCCGGCGTGCCATGAATTCGAACACTGAAGACTCGCCATGTATAGGGGATGATGCAGGTTCAACTTGTCGTGGCTCAAAGTACTCTCATTGGGGGAATGTGGAAGTTAAGAGAGCAAGGTGTCAACCTCGTCACTTGGCTAAAGTTCAAAATAACGAGATCAGTCGTCGAAAGCTTTCGTGTTGCTACAAGGTACGATGGTAAAAAAATCACAGCAGAGTTGGTTGGCTGACAACTTTTACTTTCCTGATCAAACTCGGTCAAAAAGAAACAAAATGTAACAGTTTGTTGCTAAGTTTTAATGTTTCTTTAATGTTTGTTTTAAGTAATCTATTCCCCCAATACCAATATCTTCTTATAAATGTTTTGCCCTCCTTCTAATTTCCAATCGTCTCATGATAATCTGAGAAAATGGAAACTTGCCATGACTGATCATGAAATTAGATGTACAATCAAGAAATGAATAACATTTTATGCCACAATAAAAAGCCATTTTTATAAATTTTACATCTAAAATGACTGTATTCAATATCATTGTTGCCGATATAAATTAATAGACTGTAAGTTTTATAACAAATTTTTTAATGAGTGAAAACGGATCTCAACCATATATATCTATATATATAAAGGAGAAAAGCGACTGACTGACTGACTGACTAATCACGATATCTCCGGAACTATTCAACCTACAGATTTGAAATTTGGTAGACATGTTCCTTTCATAGAGTAGACATCAGCTAAGAATGGATTTTCCAAAATTCAAAACGCAAGGGGCGTTAAGGGGGTTAAGGGGCGTTATAAATAATTGCTTCCATGTTTAAACTACTTGATGTACAATCTTGAAATTGGGTAAGCAGATTCCTTCCAGAGAGTAGAGATCCGCTACAGAAATGAGTTTGGTGAAAATTGACCTCCAAGTGGCGTTGCAGGGGCTTAGGGGCGTTATAGATAATTATTTCCATTTTTAAACTATTTGACGCACTGTCTTTAAATTTGATTAAATAGATTCCTTTCGTAGAATAATGATCAGTTACAAAACAGGTTTTGTGAAAATAGACTTCTAAGTGGCGTTGTGGGGGATTAAGGGGCGTAATAGATAAATATATCCGTATTTAAACTACTTCCCCTACCTGCTTGAAAATTGGTAGGTAAGTTTCTTTCCTGGAGTAAATATCCGCTACAAAATGGGTTTTAGGAAAGTTGACCCACAAGGGGTGTTGCGGGGGGTTTAAGGAGCGTTATAAATTCCGATTTTTAAGTTACTAGACGTACAGTCTTGAAACTTAGTAAGCAGATTCCTATTCATAGGGTAGAGATACGATTCAAAATGGGTTTCGTGGAAATTGCCTCCCAAGTGGCGTTGCGGGACTTAAGGGGCGTTATAGATAATTATTTCCATTTTTAAACTATTAGACGCAGTCTTTATATTTGATAAATTGATTTCTTTCATAGAGTAGAGATCAGCTATAAGAAGGTTTTGTGAAAACAGTCCTCTAAGTGGCGTTGCAGGGGATTAGGTGGCGTAATAAATAAATATTTTCGTTTTTAAACTACTTGACCTACCTGCTTGAAAATTGGTAGGAATGTTTCTTTCATGGAGTAAATATCCGCTACAAAACAGGTTTTGGGGAAAATTGACCCCCAAGGGGTGTTGCGGGGGTGGGGGTTTAAGGGGCGTTATAAATTCCGATTTTTAAGTTATTAAACGTACAGTCTTGAAACTTAGTAAGCAGATTCCTCTCATAGGGTAGAGATACGCTACAAAATGGGTTTCGCGAAAATTGCCCCCAAGTGGCGTTGCGGGACTTAAGGGGCGTTACAGATAATTATTTCCATTTTTAAACTATTAGACGCACAGTCTTTATATTTGATAAAAAGATTTATTTAATAGAGTCAGCTATAAGAAGGTTTTGTGAAAACAGACTTCTAAGTGGCGTTGCGGGGTATAAGTGGCGTAATAGATAAATATTTTCGTTTTTAAACTACTTGACCTAGCTGCTTGAAAATTGGTAGAAATGTTTCTTTCATGGAGTAAATATCCGCTATAAAACGGGTTTGGAGAAAATTGACCCCCAAGGGGTGTTGCAGGGGGTTAAGGGCAGATATAAATAATTATTTCTATTTTTAAACCATTAGACTCATAGTCTTGAAATTTGGTAAGCAGATTCCTCTCATAGGACAGAAATACACTACAAAATGTGTTTTGTGAAAATCGACCCCTAGGTGGCGTTGCGGGGGTTCAAAGGGCGTTATTGATAAAAAATTTTTGCATTTTTAATTAATTGAACGCACAGTCTTCAAATTTTGCTAAGCAGATTCCTTTCATAGAGTGCAATTCCCCTACAAAATGGGTTTTGTGAAAACAGACCCAGAAGTTGCGTTGCGGGGGCTCAAGTGGCGTTATAGACAATTATCCCCATTTTTAAACTGGTAGACGTACAGTCTTGAAATTTGATAAGCAGATTCCTTTCGTAAAGTAGAGAACCGCTACAAAATGGGTTTTGCGAATATCAACTACCAAGTTTAATTTCGGGAGATTAAGAGGCGTAATCGATAAATATTTCCATTTTTAAACTATTTGATCATCCTGCTTGAAAATTGGTAGGCATGTTCCTTTCATGGAATAGAGTTCCTCTAACAAAGAGTGAAACGAAAATTGACCCCTAAGTATGTTTGCGAGGGGTCAAGAGGAGTTACAGAAAAAAATTCCTGTTTTTAATTGTTAGACCCATATACTTGAAATTTGTTAGGCATGTTTCTTTTGTTGAATAGAGATCCACTAAGAATGTATTTTAAGCAAATCAAGTTCTTAGGGGGGTGCAGGGGGTTACTGGGACGTATTGACAAAAAAAATTACTTTTTTCGAGCTACAAGGACTATAATAATGAAATTTGGTTTGCATTTTTCTTTTGTTGAATTGAAATCCTCTAAGAGCGGTTATTTTGGAAAACGGCTCTCAACGGGATTACGGGGATATTGATAGTAAAACTTCTTTTTTTCTGTTAGATTTAGACTTGAAATTTGGCTTGCATGTTCAATTTACGGAGTAGAGATCCACCGAAAATTGGTTTTGCGGGAATCCACTTGGTTTTTCGGTTAAGAAAGAGCAAATATCATTCTATACTTCAATTTTAGAGATTTTTAGAAAATACAAATTAGATGAGTTCTGCCCTTTTTTTTGCGACAGTTAAAGGTATAAGTATATTTTTCAATACAATCGAATTCTTAATGCTAGGACTTAGATATCAATAATTTATACATATATATATGCAGTAAAAATTTATAAAACATCATGAAATACCCAGCGAAGCGGGCGGGTAACAGCTAGTATAAATATATATATATATGGAATCGCTATACTTTTTGAACTGAATACAAGAGTTGGCTAGGAGCAAAATCTATACAAGGAATTCTCGCCAACTGGCGCCAACAATCATAATTTTGAAAAAGCGTAGAAATGGATATTTTTTTATATTTAGTCAAAGAATTAGAATATGCATATTAAATTTTTTAAAGAACATTATTATGAGAAAATATTATTTAAAAATAATTTTTTGGCTAGAAATGAAAAAAGGACTTACCTTAAAAACATTCTCCTTTTATGAAACATTCATCAATGATAATAATATTTTGCCCCTATACAGTCTGTCAAAAAAGTATTGGGACACACTATCAGTTCATAGATTTTTTTTATCATAATACTTCAATTTAATATACAAATGAAACCAAAAACAAAAAAGAAGTAAATGTTGTTTTGTAAATACTAATCATAATTTGAACAAAACTCATACAATAATGCAATTATGGTTAAAACTGAAAATAAAAGAAATCGAGTTAAAAATGTGCTCAAAAAGGTATTGGGATACTTCTCAATAAATTAAGAAAAACAATTCAAACTTAAAAATTAGTATCTTGTTGGACCGCTCTTGCTTTTTATCACCACTTGAAGTCTATTTGGCATGGATTGGATCATTTTTTTGCAAAATGATCTATCGATTTTGGTCCACTCTTCGACCAAATATCTTCTTAAATCCTGCTTGTTAGAAATTTGGTACTCATATAGTTTTTGCTGCAATTAATCTCACACATCCTCAATGGGATTAAGGAATGGACTTTGTGCAGAAGTCTTAATAACACTAGGACAGTAATAGAGGACCCTTATAACTTGCAAATATCTGCAGTAAGTTTCGGGTCATTATCTTGGTACAATTTAAATTTTCCTGAGATTCCCAGCTTGCTCGCAATTTGCTTTAAGTTTCCCTTGTATGGATGTCCAGATAGACATATTTATTCAGTATACCATCAGCAAAATGTAAGTTACTGACACCAGAGCTTGTCATGCAGCCCCAGACAATTTGGTTACCCCCTCCATATTGACAAAAGGCCGTAAATTTTTGACATGCATTGCTGTATTTGATTTCCCCCAAACTTTTTGCTTGCCATCCTATCCGAAAATGTTATATTTGCTTTCAACAACAAAAATTACATTTTTCCAGCATTCTGTTGGCTGCCTTACATGCATTTTAACAAATGCCAACCTTGCTTGTCTATTTGCTTTGCTGATGTAGGGCTTTCTTTGAGGTACTCTGCCATGATTCTTATGTTTTCTTAAAACACTTTTGACAGTTTCATGATTTAATGATTTTCCCAACGTACTTTTACTTTGTAAAAAGTCATTTCTACTGCACTAGTTCTTCGATTAGTGTGTATTTGTCTCACACACACACACACACAATCCACCTCTCTTCACATTCATTAAATATCCTTGGATGCCCTGATCTTTGCTTGTTTTCAACACTATTTATTTTCTTGAACCTGTCAATGATGTTAAAAACATTACACTTACTCAATTTCAAGATTTTTCCTATACAGTTAACTGATTTCCCCTCTTTCCAATGACATATTATGACATTTCTCTTTCCCACTGATATATCTTTATTTCTCTCCATTTTTGCTATAAATAATCTTATCTTTTGAAATCTTTACGTTTAAACTTCTAGTCGAAAAAGTGGCGTTAAATTAAATTCTATTGATGCGCTGTATCTTTTTTTAAATTTCTCATTTCCAAAAGTGGCCCAATACTTTTTTGACTTCAGTGTACCTTTGAATTACATTTTCAAAGCTGGATCAGATTATAATTTTATAATACTAATAAAAAAATTTCCTTGTAAACTGTACACCAAATGTTAAAATACTTTTTAACTCATTTTGTTTTTGCTTTAATGTGATAAATATTTTTTATAAAGGGCTTTACAGTTATGCATGCCTAGTATCCCCAAAAATTTTTGAGTGACTGCATAGCTAAAACCTTTATTCAGAGGCTGAACTAAAGGTTTTTGAAAAATATACATTATTTTCAGAATTACGATTAATTGCAACAAAAAAACGGCTGCTTTTGGTTAAAAATCTACTCTGATACTAGTAAAATATGAATAAATCTATTTCTTAATTATAAATTTATGAATCTTAGTTCAAACCCAGTATACCGAAGTCCGAAACATATGCAGGCAAAATATTATTATAGAATCATTTTTCATAAAATGAGAATGTTTTGAACATATGTCATTCTTTCTTCATTGTTGTCATAAATTGCATTTAAGTAACTTTTTTTTTGTTCTATTCGGTTTGATTGGCAAATTTTATATGAATATTCTTTTTCAATTGACGTTTAACGTAAAAAAAATTATTCACTTGTGCTCTTTTTTTAAAATTAGGATTCCGAAAGTAGTTCCCTTAAATACAGTACGAGAATATCTGAAATGTGACGACCCACAAATCAATCAGTTTATTGACGTAAGCATTCTTTTAAAAAAAAACGAGTACTTTTTTTGTTCAATGTGTTTCGTACACCCCAGATTCACCTAAGTCACGTGATGGTGAAATGCCGAAAATTTAAAGATGGATTTTTTGGTGCGATGTTATCAGTATATAATACTATTTATGAAAGATATTTTATGTCATACTGGGAGAAAACTATTTCGATATCTACCGATGTAACCAGATGAATGTGTTGTTAAAAGGATGCGTCATCACTTTTTCATTCCGAAATCGTTTTTATGTGGGAGCCATGAGAAGTACGACTTGTCTGCGGTGAGAACTTCACAGGTGGTGGAATTCGTGACGAAATCTCGAGAGAGATTGAGAAAGCGGACTTTCACTTGTTTATTCTACGGGAAAAAGGAGTAGATTCCTTATATTTCTCTACCTTTAACTGAGACGAATTAAAAGGGCTTTTTTCATTGAACTCGGAATTTTATAAAATTATTTGATATGTATGAATTCAAAATTAATATTAAAAGAGCTGTTGCTCATGTTTTTGATAACGGAACTAAATAAATCAAATGAGTGAATATTAATGTTGCCCTGTTCAGCTACTCTTGGGCTTTCGGTGAAGGAACTCGTCATTTTGAACCATGGTCAAGTGACGACGACGACACCTGAGCTGGCCCCCTCCTCTCCTAAATTCCACACCACACCAACGGCATATTTGACATGCCTCCTCTGCACGGCCGGTCTTCAGCAGTACTTGCCTCGAACTCATGACACGCCAGCCATGAGTCCGTTACCTTAACCACTGGGTTACAATGGCCACTTGAATACATCGAAACGGAAAAATTATGCTAATGGCATTTGAGAAAACAAATTATAAATCGAGACTGTTGAATAAACCAGTCTCTCTAAAGTTCCAAATTTCAGTTTAACGTTTGAACTCAGTTTATTTTATATTAATAGCGGGGGGGGGGGATTTTTTAATGAAATTAATGGGTGTACGATTTGAGCAACTTTCTCTTCATCCATTACATTTATTTGCTTTGCATGGAATATTAATAATAAAAAAAAACAATGAAAACTGCTTAAGGGAGAGATCACAAGGGCGATTGGACTTCGTAATTTTGAATCTCGATCATGTCAAAAGGACGACACTTGAGCCTCTTCCACACCACGCTGTGATGTAGCCGCTCTTCCTTTCCCTAATTGCTGGGGAAAAGTGGCCAAAATGGGGGGGGGTCAACATTTCTGACCTCTGTTCCCACGACCATTCCTTTGAATCCGGGAGTGGACATATTCCCCGGCCTGTGTGGAATTTCCGTTTCTCACGGATCCTTGGCGATGGCGGACGAGAGGCGGCACCCGACATTCGGGTCGGAAATTTTCCCACCTTCGAGAAGCCGACAGACAAGGGACAAAGGAGAGCCGAAAAGAGGAACCGGGAGCAACCTGCACTTTAAAAAGGCGATCGAGAGAGAACCGCTTAGAGACCTCTCGAGCGATCTAGCGAGAAACTCAAGGTCTGCATCTGCGATTATAGTCGACAGCGAAGGACTTTGGCTGCTATTACCCTGCATCTGCGATTATAGTCGACAGCAAAGGACTTTTTTTTGGCTGCTTTTACCCTGCATCTGTGATTATAGTCGACAGTGAAGGACTTTGGCTGCTTTTACCCTGCATCTGCGATTATAGTCGACAGCGAAGGACTTTTTTTTGGCTGCTTTTACCCTGCATCTACGATTATAGTCGACAGTGAAGGACTTTGGCTGCTTTTACCCTGCATCTGCAATTATAGTCGACAGCGAAGGACTTTGGCTGCTTTTACCCTGCATCTGCGATTATAGTCGACAACGAAGGACTTTTTTTTGGTTGCTATTACCCTGCATCTGTGATTATAGTCGACAGCGAAGGACTTTAGCTGCTATTACCATTAGAGAGACTGTGATCCCAATCTCGGAACGAGTGTTCTTAGTTAATCTTTACTATTAATAAATTTGTGATTTTATAAGATGATTGAAGTCATTACAGCTTATATATATAAATATCTGGTGGCAGCGGTCGCATTTAAATGGAATAAATGCTGGAACGCACGTTTTTGAATTTCCCAGTGCCCCGGTTCGAAAATTGTACGGTTTGGAGAGAGAATCGCAAGAAGAGACTCGCCTAGTGAGGGGAGAAATTTTCTCAAGGACTTTTGTGTGTGAGAATTCAAGTTACGGTCTGAAGACTGAATCTAGTTTGTACCAGTGAAGTGCCGCTGCTTCAACTACGAAAAAGAAAAGTTGTCAAAGCTCAAGAGGTTTGGCTTCCCATTGTCAACTATGAAAAGAAGTTCCTTAGACGACAAGAGAAGGAGCGGCACAGTGTCAACCACAAAAGAGTGAAACCCGTTGAGAAAAAAAAAGGTGAATCCCTTTCTTTGAGATTATGCTCGGGGCAGTAGTTATTTATTAGTTTAGTTCTGTGGAAATTTAATTGAATTTTGTACTCGCGCTATTTCATTTGATTACCAAGAGTCTAAAAGAGTTGTTTGTGTGAAAGTGTTGTTTTTTAATTTATTATGTTAGTTTGGTTTTCGGGATCAGAATCGTAGCAATGTGTTTTTATTTATGTTATTGATTGTTGTAGTACTATTGCTTAGCATTTTGTCAATTTTGCATATTGATTTTAGACATATTTAGTGGTGTTTTTAGGATTATACTTGTTTTGGGTATATATGTATTTTCTTAAATTGTTGTAGTTCTATTGTTTAGCATATTGTCGATTTTGCATATTGATTTTAGACTTAGTGGTGTTATTAAGATTGTTTTGGTTTTGATATATGTGTGTTTTCTTCATTTAGTGTAGTACTCCGGTATAGTTGGTTATAGTGTGTATTTTTCACCATGGCTTTCCTTTTAAAACTTCGGAAAGTTGACCTGTTAGATATAGCGAGAGAATAAGGGGTAAAAGCCCACGGTGATCTAAGAAAGGTAGAAATTAAAGATAAAATTTTACAAAATAAGAATTATGATATGGAAACCATCAAAGCGGTGATGGGGGGAGTTTTAGAGGAAAATAAAGAAGGGAAGTGAAAGAAAAAGAGGAAAAAGAAAGGGAGGAAAGGGAGCGAGAAAAGCTAATTAGGGATCAAGAGTTTGAGGAGCGAAAACAAATTAGGGAATATGAGCTAGAACGTTTAAGATTGTCTAATGCTACTGATACGGTTAGTGTATCGCCTGCCGACTTAGAAGGGCAAGTGTTAAATAGACGTGTTAATTTAAAAGACTTGGTGCCTAAATTTGATGCCAAAAATGCCAATATTAATCTGTTTTTTGAAATTTTCGAGAGGCAAGCCAAAAAAGAAAAAGTAGCAGAAGATAGGTGGGCTTCACAGCTCATTCCTTTGCTTCCTGTGGAATCAACGGAATTGGTGGCAAAAGAACCACCTGAAAGAGGATTATCCTCACATTAAAAAATTACTTTTGAATAGATTCCAGCTAACTGCCTTAGCCCTTAGAGATAGATTTGGATCACATCAGCGGAGACCAGGCACTTTATGGTCAGACTTGGTTTTTGATTTACGGTCTTATTTGGAAAATTGGTTAGCCGGGATGGGAATAGGAGATCTGAGTGGGTTGAATGAATTATTAGTGACCGAACAATTAAAAAAGAGAGCCCCCATTGAATTAGTGGATCACTTTATCGATTCGTGGGACGTTTTTAAAAACGCTACTGATCTAGCAGAAAAGTTAGATCATTATGAAAAGGTAAAAAAAGTGCATAGGTAACAGAATACAATAAAAGCAGGGGAGCGTAAGCAATTCGAGAGGCAACCTTTCGTGAGTAATAAGGTTAATCAGATTAGCGAGAAAAGCAAACAGGTTAACTAAGCAAACACTTAGAAATGATGGATTTCAGGAAAATTCTCAAATTAAGGGAGATAATCAAAGATAATGGGAAAGACCATTCGAAAGAAAAAGAACCATCATCTGTTATTTTTGCAACGAAGCTGGTTACATGAAACCCTCTTGCCCTAGGCTTACAAAAAACAATTATGAAACGGTGGCGAACTTAAATGTGAACTCCTGGAATGAGGACCATTTCGAAAAATTTAAAGTTAAATTTGAAATAAATGGCGTAGAGCGTGTGTGTCTAAGAGACTCCGGTTCCTCCATAGATTTGTGCGCCCGCAGTTGGATCAACGAAAACGATCTTTCGGGAGAATATGTTTGGATCAAAAGCCCGTTGGATGACGTATGCCACTGCCTACCGCTCGCAAAAATAAAAATGAAAACTAAGGGAGGAGAGTATTACACGAAGGCGGCAATCAAGTCTAATAGCAGCGCGGATGAACCTTATTTGTTGGGAAATCGCACAGCGGATCTTACCGAGTCAAACGAGAAGGGTGTGCAAATGATAAATGCTGTAGTAAAGAAATGGGTACAAATTTGCACACAGAGAACAGCTCTCCGTCAGAAAACGGAGATCAAATTCCCCCTTCCGAAGTACACGAAGAAATATTAGAAATTCTTCAGTTTGATGGGATGAAGGAGTTTTGTCTAGCCAATGTAACTAGTTCCGACATCCGGTCAGAACAAGAGAAGTGTCTGGACCTCCAGATGTTATGGGAAAAAGCCAGATCCGGCGTAGACAGGGAGGTTCAAATAATGAAAGGAAAATTAGCTAGAATTACTAGAACTAAAAGAGGGGAAAAAATACGACAATTGTGTGTGCCTTTGAAATTTAGGCTCGAGATTAACCGGTTGAACCACGATGAATTTGGAGGACATCTGGGTGTCACAAAAATAAAAGAGTTTTGCGTTATTTTTTGGGCCAAATATTTACAAAGATGTGGAGGATCTTGTCAAAACTTGTGACGCTTGTCAGCGGGTGGGTAAACCTCGCGTTAAAGTAAAAGCTCCGCTAAAATTAGTTCCAATTATCGGGGAGGCCTCTTTTCTAGAATCGACATAGACGCGGCAGGGCCACTCCCTCTTTCCACAAAAAGAAAATTATACTTGATTACTGCTATATGTGTAACTTCCAAGTATTCTGAGGCGATCCCAGTTGAAAACATTTCGTCCGTAAGGGTAAAAGATGCCCTTTTGTTGATTTTCTCAAGAATAGGTTTCCCAAAGACGATTCAATCGGCTCTCGGCCCTTCATTCACGAGCGAGCTGACTGCGACCTTTTTTGACGAGTTCGGAATACGGGTGGTCAATTCATCTGTCAGGCACCCGCAGAGTTACGCAGTAGAAAGGGTTCATAGAACTATAATATGCGTCCTAAAAGCCCTTTGCATAAAGTTGGGAGCAAGAGTGGTTTTGTCGCAGGGAATAAACGGAGAGGAACACCCTGTATTAAACCTAAGGGGACTTCAAAGGCTGTCAAACTTCAAAGGCGGAACGAAATTATAGTACTGTAAAATTATAGAACTGTTTCCTTCTTTTTTAATTTGTTTTTTTTTGTGTGTGGGTGAGTGTATGAGTTGCATGTGTAAAATGTATATTGTTAGGCATCAAATCTTTTGAGCCTCTTGGTATACAAACTTCTTTTTAATTTTTTTGGAAAGTTAACCGAAAAAAAATTCTCGGAGGTTAATGCTTTAGTTTTTATTTTTAGTTAAGCTTTGTGTATCGACATTAATTACGCTGCCCTGGATAATCTCACTGAATGCGCGACCTCCTGCAGTGATGCCTGTGACGTTCAATATTATTTCCTAGTGTCCCATGAAAGGGACACTTGAAGGAGGTAAGCAGCTGTGATGTAGCCGCTCTTTCAATAATTTCTGGGGGAAAGTGGCCAAAATGGGGGGGGGGTCAACATTTCTGACCTCTGTTCCCACGACCATTCCTTTGAATCCGGGAGTGGACATATTCCCCGGCCTGTGTGGAATTTCTGTTTCTCACGGATCCTTGGCGACGGCGGGATGGGAGGCGGCACCCGACATTCGGGTCGGAAATTTTCCCACGTTTGAGAAGCCGACAGACAAGGGACAAAGGAGAGCCGAAAAGAGGAACCGGGAACCTGGACTTTAAAAAGGTGATAGAGAGAGAACCGAAAAGAGACCTCTCGAGCGATCTAGCGAGAAACTCACGGTCTGCATCTGCGATTATAGTCGACAGCGAAGGACTTTGGCTGCTATTACCCTGCATCTAGTCGACAACGAAGGACTTTTTTTGGCTGCTATTACCCTGCATCTGCGATTATAGTCGACAGTGAAGGACTTTGGCTGCTATTACCATTACAGAGACTGTGATCTCAATATCGGAACGCGTGTTTTTAGTTAATCTTTACTATTAATAAATTTGTGATTTTATAAGCTGATTGAAGTCATTACAACGCCAATAGAAGACTTGGCAGATTTAAGTGTATCAGCCTCTTTATACAGAGGGTCTTCAGTGGCACTAGGGTTCGAACTCATGACACGCCAGCCATGATCCGATGCCTAGACCACTTGGCTACAGCGGCCACCACACTGTGTGAAAACAAATTAAAAGGCGATAGTTGTTACTAAGAGTTGTAAAATAATAAAAATGAACTGTAAGTAATAATTAGTAGACCACAGGAAAACCATCTGTTGATGGTTTCCTGTGGAAGAAAATATCCCTACTCTACTTCGAAACCTTTCAGTGGGATGTGTACAAATTCGATTACCAATGAAATCGAGTAAATAAAAAGATGAGAATGCGTCAATTTAGGGAATCAGTTATTATGCATTTATTTAATGGTCACAGTATCAATGTAGAAAAAATCAGTCACTATAGTAAAAATGCAACTGATTTTCTTTACTCCCACAGAAAAATGGCCTACATAGCCGCGTCGAATGTGTACAAGCAAAGAAAAAAGCCAGGTCTAGGTACTTTTGTCCAGTGTGTTTTAACAATCCAACACTTTGCTTTGAACCTTGCTTTAAAACTTATCATACACACAGCAACAGCAATACAATATATATTTTTAATTTTTAGAATACATTCATATATGTATAATTATTATGTTATAATCGAATCTTCTAAATTGTAATTTAAAAAATGATAGTTAATATGTTTTTTGTACTATACTTTTCACACACATATAAGTTTTTCACTTCTCATCCTTTCCAATAATTCTTAACTCCAATGGAGATATTTAATCAATCAGCCCAAACTAGGAGATATCTCGTAGCCGGAAGTTTTGGTGCACGCGCTGTCTCGTAGTTGGCAGTTAAATATCGCGAAGTTGGATAACAAATTTAACGTAACTGGTTTTAAAGGAGCATCTCCAAATCTGTTTCCCTTTCCTTACCTACAAGGAAGATATTTCAGCCACTTCTTCTAATTTCGTTTCAAACATAGCAGTACTTTTAAGAAAGAACCTATAAATTCAAGAATTTGTGTAGTTATAAAATTGTTATATATTCATGTAAAACATAATGTTTTTAAAATCTTGCATTAATTCCATTTTTTTGAATTATTAAAACTATTGCACAAATATATGATTAAAAATTTGGGCTTATTTTTATGAATAAAAGAAGGAAATTATGTATAAAAATATCTTTTTTCCCCCATTTCTTTATTGTTTAAGATATATCCATAAAATATGCACAAATAACTCGATTATGAAAAGTTCAAAACCTCGCAGCAAAAATAACCATTCAAACACTAACTAGATCCCATACAAGAAGAAATTTTTTTAAGTCGAACGTGAAGCCAGTCCTTTGAATGTAAAAAAAGAAGGGAAAAAAAGGAAACTCTCTCTCTTTCTTTCTCTCTCTCTGAATATAAAGCCGCACGTGGTAAAACTTCATATCTTATCTCAAAACGATGTTATCTGTATGTTTTTGAGTACAGAACAGCTGTCTGCTGGAACAAAAACACAGACAAAAGCAACTTTGTTGCATATTTGTATTTCAATTATTCACTTTTGACTTCTATAACCTGCATGGAATACTTTGGTTTAAAATAATTATATCCTATTATTGAGACTCTCTTATGGAAATACCCATTAAAATATTAAAATTTTACATTTTAAATCAAATTTTAATTCAATTTTCAAATTGGCGTTAAATTTGTTTTCTGGTCTACAGGATGTTTTGAATTCGTGGAAGTGTTATCATCCCTATAAAAAAATCTGCTTTTTCGCCCCAACTTTGAACAAAACATCGATTTGAATGCGATAAAATGTATCTGAATAAAAAAACAGTCAAGATTTTTGTGATATTATGTTTTTTCCACAATATTATAAATTATTTCGACAGCTGTAGCCTAGAGGCTACGGTCATGAGCAACTGAGTCCTAGTGCCCCTAAAAACCCACTATATTAAGGCGTGGAAGTTCGGGAGGGGGACACCAGCTCAGGTGTTTTCCTCGTCGTTTGACCGAGGTTCAAATCACAAGGTCATTCGTCAGACCTTGCGTCGTTCGACTCACCCCAAAATGTTTTTCATGTCTATTTTAATAAATCGGTTGCAGATTTTCAAATCTTAAAAAATTATTTTAGAAGAGAGATTTTTTTTTAAAAAAAGTTTCAGAACGAAATGCATTTTTAGATATATATTCATTGCTGTTATAGTTTCTATAACCCGCTGTCTTCAATTCAAATTAATGCACTTGTTGAATTATAAAATGAGAAGTATAAAATTGCCGTAGAATCAACATGATGTTCACGAATTCAAAATGGCTGAAATGAGTGAGCATTTATTTACAACGCGCTCTAAAGCCGCCTATCCGGTATAGTGGTCAGTGAAGCCGACTGCGGTGCCGTAGGGATTGGGTTCGAACCCCGGAGAAGGCATGGATGTTTGTGTGTTGTAATTCTTTCTTCTGTCTGTGTTCTTTGCCCCTGTGTTATACATTGCGTTGTGCACGAGATTTATAAATGTTAAAAAGAGCACTCCAAAGCAACAAGTTATTGGCAATGGTTCTCGTGATTTTGAACCTCAACCATATGGCGAAAACGACACCTCAGCTGATATTCACTTTTCAAAAGTACTTCTCCACGCCAACGGGTCAAAATTATGTTCCTATAAACTAAAACTAATGTAAAATTTAAGATAATGCGTTCAGAGACAACTCAGAATCCCTTAGATGAGAGGATATGCCAGGAATGTAGGGTCGCAAATATCGTAGCTGCGCACGATGGTGCAAAGAAGCAGATAAAAGAAACAGTAACATCAACACATTAATGAGACCAAAAACATTTTATTGAAAGTTTGTACTGCAACAGGTACTATTTCCATTAGTAGTGTCTGATAGCGACGCTGCATGGAACTCCTTACACGTTCTGGAAGATTCCTGGCATATCCTCTGGGCAGCTACACATATTCGAGCATTTCCTTCAAATGAAGGAACGGTCGTCTCAAACTCTTTATGTGAACCTAGAAGAAGAAGTCCAGGCACTTTCAAGCATCTGTTTCAGTACAACCTCTCAATAAAATGTTTTCTGTCTCATTAGTACGTTGCTGTTTATGTTTCTTTTATCTACTTTGCACCACAGCTCGCAACTACGGCATTTGCGAACCTGCATTCCTGTGGGATTCCGAGTCATCTTCGTACCCTGTCGGTCTAGCAGCGAATCACCATGTATATGAGTGTCAAACCCATTTCTTATGATTGTATCATGTTAAAAACTGGACGGAAGGCGTAAATTCTCTGATAAGGCGGAAGGTTATCTGATAAACTAAGAATTTCAAACTATATATATGACTTCTCTCATCGGTGGCAAGACTATGTTATTATGTCATATCCGTCCATGTCTAGGCATAGGCTTGCGACCATGCTTCATCATTACTTATTGCTGTAATTAAGAAGGGTTCGAAATTTTCCTACCTGATTTATTGTCCTTTAAATTCTAATAGGAAACGCCCCTTTTCTTTTGCCCAGAATTAGTTACTAATTTCTTGAAAATTGAACTTGTCTGAAAAGAAATTGAATCTCGATAGTATAAGACGGGCACACCCCAACGAGTTTGAGCACACACTGTTTATTTACTCAAAGGAATATTACAACGGAATGCGCAGCGTGCCATCTGTGGACTCTAAGTTGAACCACTGACTTATTTAAAATATGGTCACGGTTTGTGCCAATGTTTGTGAGATTATAAGTTACGCATATTTATTTTTTACAGGTAACCGTTTATACACGTATTTGGCTATATTCTATATACTGTCTTCTTTAAATGGTCGAATGAGAGGCCTACTTTTACCAGGAACTCAAGAAGTCTTAAGACATCTCTGTCAACATCATATTATTTTAATTATGAATTTTAATTTTATGATTTTCAATTAAAATAAAATATGATTATCTTATGAGAGTTTAAAGTTACAAAAATAACAAGTGCTGTTCACGACTATTTTTACCAACCATTTCAAACAATAAATAGCTCAAATATCATCCATTGGGTGCTCGATATATTAATACGTTGCCATGGAAACCGGTGGGCTTTCGCGTTCTGCTTAAAGCAATTTTTGACCCATCTCTCTCAAACACATCCTACGTTTGCAAAAGAAAAATACATGTCGGAAAAAGTCAAAAAAAAGTTTCCTCCAATATATATTTTTTTTAATTCTCACTTAGAAATGTGTTCCCGCGGCATCTTTCGACGGAAGATAAAACGATTCCGATGAAGATGCTATCGGTTTATCGATATCGGATGTTGTCGTAAATAATAAATGAAGCCCAACTCCGTTCTAAAATATCGAGCCCCGACCACATACTTTTTCAATTGCGGAAAGCTTTGATTGCTTCAGGGAGAGAAGAGGCAGTCAATATATTTTTCGCTAGCTTAGCGAAAATCCCATTTCGGTTTCAATTTATTCACTCGTAGAAAAGGGTTTTATTCGAAATGTATGGAGAACTCTTTTGATTTTCGATGGACTCAACTTCCACAATGGGTCAATACACAACAAAAGTTTGCAGTCGATTCGCGGGTGAGTTCAATGACTTTTTTTTAATTCAAAATACCAGCCCGGAATGATTGGGTGACTTTTAAATTAAATTTTTAATATATAAATTTATTTTATACAGCAAATAAAATTAAAAATGTGTTCTAAAGGTTGTGATGAGTTCTACCCGGGGTTCTTCTACTAATCCTCTTGGGGAAATTATTCTTTGACTGCGATTTGAATATAAAACCGCTTTCCGTAGACATAATTTGATTTTATGCTATTTGAACCCTAACAATGGATGTGTTAGAGTTAATCATGAAACGTGAATCGTGAATAGGGAGTTCTTCATCCTGAACTTAGTACTGAAGCAAAAATGTCCATTCAGATGTAACATCCCTGTGAACGCTGATGTTTGGGGGTTCGAGCAAATATCAGCCCTATAAATTCAAAAGCAATTTTATTATGTCTGTTCAAATTTTTCACACTAACAATCCTCTTGGCGAGAAATATATATATATGGGTCTTTAAAATTTAATTTATTGAAAGCCTGCCTTCGAAGAAGATGAGAGGGTGTAAATTATGACTTGCACGTAAAGATTAATCTTTCCTGTTTCATGGAGAGAGGTTAGACTGCTACGGTTAACAGTAACAGATTAAACTTGAAGTGAGGCGTGTGGATACTTCGTAGCTGATTGAGTTGATTTGTCAATTAGGAATAAAATTAGATTAGGTCACTAAGATTTAGAAGGTATTGCCTATAGACGTAAGTGATCTGTTTATTTAAAGTCTTCTCGTATCTCGTTTGCCTGGCTTTTGCTTTCCATATTTGGTATTTGGGTGCATCTCTTAACTTTGGTAAATAGAAATTGTCTTGTTGTTCGTATCAAAGAATAAATTGTAGTTATACTGACTATGGCTAATCTTCCTTCTGACCTCCCCTTACTGAGGGATGAGATAACTCCTGCCTCACAATTATCACTTTCACTTAATCACATTCTACACAATTTAAGTGGGAGAAGGCACTGAAATATTAAACTTGGGAAGCTATCACGTAGGATTAAATTAATTATCATAGAAATAAACAAACTTATCTCCTTACTGGAGCTTTCTTGACTCCCTTATTTGGATAATCTTTAGATGACTAACTGTACGATCTCCAGGCGTAATCTTATTCAAGCTTCAATCTCTTTCCAACCATCATCTCCTGCTCTAATGCAAACACTTAAATAGAAGTTATAATTCGCATGAATCTCGTCTTCTTCACTCAGAAAGTTTTCAATTTAAATCACAGTTAAAAAGATTAGTTTTACCCAAGAGGATTAATGGGAAGATTGCAGATAGACCCTTTACACAGAGCAGTGGAAATTCAAGAGAAGTTGGTTTGAAAAAGACCGTAGCAGTTTTGGAAAATGTTGTCAAGTTGTGGTGACCTATAGTTAGTTACAACTTACATTCGAACCCTCCTGTCTATCTAAAAACCCGGCTAGATGTGTAGAAGGAACTATGCAATCAATAGACATTATTCCAATCTAAACAGATGTATCACTTATTAAGAAACAGACACGACACAATACTAATTTAGGTATATAAACAATGGTATAGTGCAGAGGTGAGATATACAAATACAGGCATAATATTACAGAACTTCAACTGAATCTAACATAGCTTAAATCAGGGGTGGCCAACCTTTTTGGGAAGTGTGCCACAATCTGATAAAAAAAAAGTTACGCGTGCCACTTCAAACTCCTCCACCAAACTAAAAGATATACAAAAGTGAAAAAAATGTTACTTATAGGCTTATTAGGGGTTATTTCCACCAAAAACATGTTTTAAATGCAAGTTTTATATAGTGAAATGTAAAAAAAAAATGGTATAACAAATGGAACAAAAATATAAACATATATTTTATTGTTGATAAATTTTTACAGGATCAATCAGTTAGCTTAGATACAAAATAAAAATAAGCAACTAGAAACATTTAATTTTAAATGATTACTAAGCAGTCAGTACTTTCTTAATGTGGTTTTTGAATTTGTAGTTTTTTTTTACTATATCATCTATATTTGGATTAGTTCGGGAAGATGCTAACAAAATTACATGTTTTAGAGGCATATCTGTTAATTTTGAGCGATATTTTGATTTAATCACGTTCATAACAGAAAATATTTCTTCACAAACATGTGTTGATCCAAACCTAAAACAATATCTGACCACTAAATCATGTAAATTTGGAAAATTGCTTGGTGCCACAAATTTCCAAAATTCGATGTAATTCCCCCCCGATCATTTGTGGTTAAAATAATTTCCTTACATTGTAACAGTTACATTTAAACTCTGCCTTCCCTTGACAAATAACGACAGCCAGGTGGCGCTACTTGTTCTTGGGGTAAAAGAGAACGTTTTTCATGAGTTCTTGTTTTTCCGCCGGACAGTCCCCGAGCTATGGATACACGTGGAGTCAGGGAAAGCCTTTCCCTCCTTTGATATCTTATGTTATTTTGTTTGTGTATGTATCTCCTTGTGTTGTGGAACTTCATTCTCTTTTACCCCAAGAACAAGTAGCGCCACCTGGCTGTCGTTATTTGTCAAGGGAAGGCAGAGTTTAAATGTAACTGTTACAACATTTGTTTTTCAGAGTAGTATGGTGCTGTAGGTCAATAATTTTAATTTGTACCTGAGGTGGGGAACAATTAATGTCTTCAAGAGAAATCGAAAAAGTATTAGTGAAAAGTTCAGTATTTTTATTATTGTTAAAATCCTCAAATCTGGTACTGAAAGAAACCTGCAAAACGGATATTAAATTTTTAAATATATCATAGTTCGGAACATTACTAACATCGGCAGATAATTCCTGCATGTGTAAATGGGAAACGAGTATAAAATCCAGACAAAAAACAAAAGTTTATTCACAAAAGAAGATATATGACCAACTAGGGTAGGAAAAAATACAATTTTTTCCCTATAATCTTACATTTAAATTGTTTAAAATTTTATTATATCGGTAAGAAAAGCTAAATCCCACAGCCAATTTTCACTCCTGAGGAGCGAGCATTCACTGGGCAGTTCATCGTTTTCTTCCAGATATTCTAAAACACAATCCCTCAAACTCCAAAATCTCTCAAGTGAACTTTGGAAAGCCAGCGCACACTACAATGAAGGAGTAACTCACCATTTTCTACCGTTTCTTCCGGGAAAAGCGTACGAAATCTTCATCGATTCAGAGCATGAGTTCGTATTTTGTTGATACAGCGCACCACGGGGTTAACAACGATCGACAAGTTTAAGTCCTTGGCACAAAGAGCTTCTTGATGAATAATACAAAGATACTTGAAAACTTTTCTTCCCAAATAATTTTCAAGCAAAGCAACAAAATTTTTTACTGTGCAAGGTACTCCATCTATGCAAACACTGTCTAATTTTGTCCATTCTACTTTGTTAATTTCAATTACATTTTTAAGTTCCTGAAAAATGTCTTCACCTGTAGTTAAAATTAATTGGTGCAAATCATGAAGTTATACCACAGTATTAAAATTATTGTTCATGTAACGCACAAAGATGCTTAACTGTGCATTATGTCTGTGATATCAGAGTTTTCATCCAAAGTTAATGAAAAATATTTGCAATTTAAAAGTCCAGAGACAATTTGCGTTCCAACATCCTGGCCTAGGTCATCTATATGATGCTTGACGGTATTTTTAGACAATGCTATTTTATCAACCATATTTTTGACACTTAGATCACCGACATTTTAGGCGAAAATTAAAAAGCTACTTTTTACTATCTCTTCTCCATCAGAATATGGTTTTTTCATGCGGGCTAACAACAAAGAAATCTCATAAGAAGCCTTCACTATTGTTTCCATTTCGTCATTTCTCTTCTGGAACAAAGATTTTTTACCGGCTAAGGATTTCGTTTTTTTATAGATAAATTCCTTTTGCAAATTTGATCCAACAGGACATTTGCTATTGAAATCTCTATACAGTTGTTTGAAATGACGGCACAAGTTAAATTTTTTTGGAACTGCTACTTACAAATTCCACATATCAAACAAATAGGCTTGGAAGCATTTTGATGCGTTAACACGTATTGCTCTTCCCAGACAATTTTAAAATCACGTGCTGCAATATCCTCCTCACAATTTCTTTTCAATATCGAAAGTTTACGGAAAAACATGTTGGAAATAAAAAAATTTTAAACAACTATGCTCAACGCAAAAATCTAAAAACAGTTTTAGAAAAGGAAAAAAGCTTAATGTCTTGCTAAAAAGAGTTTAAAATCAGTTGATTTCTAGTCTGACAGCTAGAAAAAATCTGTTGATGTTACGCTACAAGTATAGGAATCCAGTATTTTTATTAGTCATGGATGCAAGTTCTCACTCTTTCTGCTTTATAAAGCGGCTACTTTGTGCAGATAAAATTGCTTCTACCGTATCAAGAAATGCTCTCCTAATAAATTTCAGAATTACTTCTTGACATTACAGAAATCGTAAATAACTTTGGAAAAAGCTTTTAATCTGACATCACACTATAAACTCTAAACTTCAGAACTGCAAGGGAAAGCTGAAATTCGAATAGAAATCTCAGATGTTAAGAATTAACCGCCCCCGAGAGAGGATGACTTTTTGGGCAGATTCGACCATCCAAGAGAGAGAGTATTTGTTTTTAGATTCCACGTTACTCAACACTTTTCTCGGAACGTTACAATGCTGTGAGTTGTAAGTTTTGGAGCATGATCTCATTTTTGTCGCTAAACTGAAAAAAAGGAAAAAAAATCTTGCTTAGCGCCTTTAAAATCTCATGCTGAAAAATTCTGTTTTTTACGTATTCTCTTCATGATAATTTTCTATTGTATAATTCAATGAATTCAATAATCTTTTCAAACATTTTTGTAATTTTTCAATAAGTCTTCGCGTGCCACAGTTACGACTCCCGCGTACCACGGGTTGGCCACCTCTGGCTTAAATGCTCACATTTACAACTACGCCGCACTCTAATAATCAGCTTTTACTTAATAAAATTTACAGTACCTTATTTTTTAATTCTTCGTTTCCTTCACGGAGAACTTCAGGCACTATCGTTAGCTGGATCAAATGCCGATGGCTCCACGCTCTGTAATATTTAATTATACTGGTTTTAAATCTTTAATAACCGCTTCTACTTGCACACATCAAACGTATCAACCACGCTTAACTTATCAACAACTAAGTCTCGACAGCTCATTCTCTTCACTTTACTTTACTTTACTTCACTTAACTCAACTTAACTTGATTTCTTACTTCGCTCTCTTTCAACTCGCGAAATCCGAATTTATATAATATTCCTCATTTACATAAATCACGTTTGGTTTCTCGATGAAGGTCGGTTGAAATAAATATTTTGATTTAAAGATAAAAGAAGAAATTAGTAGAAGCCCGTATTGATCCGTCACAAAGTGATCAACAAAAGGAATGAGAGATAAGTGTATTTTGAATATTCTTGTAAGTTATAGATTAGGATATTAGTTAATATTGTTCCCAAGAGGTTATTGAGCTAATTATAAATTAATCATAAAGTGATGTTATAAATAAAATGCTTCTTCGATGACCCAAACTATACCCACAACCCCCGTGTAGAGACAAGGTTGCCTGTTCAATCGCTATTCATACTGTGACGTCGTCACAATGGAGTAGTCACCCCTATTCATTAGAGGCTCCACAGCGGGAGAAAACGTGATTTTAGCTGCATTGTGCTGTGCCGAACAGCTGGACCGTCGGCGACGGTGTGTCTGGCGGACACAATGGGCTAGGCATCGCTGCATTATTTTCTATTCATGGGCAGTGATTGTACGTCTTGAATGCTGGCGCCTCTGCAGGCGGTGGCGAGGTGTTTGAAGTGCCAGATGTCAGCCTGGCCCTTGTCGCCGGGAACCTTTGAGAGGGAACGGACTTTTGTCATCTCTGCACGAATGGATGACGTGCAAGACCGTTGGTGCCGGGTGCAAAACCCTGAGGTCGGCCATTGGGGATTGATGAGGGGCGTGGAGTGAACCCGCCCCTAGAGTTTAAAAGAGTGGACTTCAGAAAGAGAGGGAAGACACCCCAGGTATTGATAATATCACCAATAAAATGATTAAGCACTTCTCCCTCAAAACAATAATTATTCTAACTTATCTTATAAACAAAATTCTTTTTCTCGGGCATTTTCCAAAAAACTGGAAAACGGCCATCATTCTCCCAATCAGAAAACAAGGTAAAAATGTCCACGCTGCTAATAGTTATAGACCAATCTCTCTGCTCCCTACTATCAGTAAGGTGACAGAGTATGTAATTTTAAATAGAATACAAGCACATGTCTCTGATTTCCAAATTGCTAACCCTAACCAATATGGCTTTACTAGACAACTCTCTACTAACCACCCACTTCTCCGGCTCACCGAAAAGGTCTCCTCTGGGTTCCAGAGAGGCAGATCCTCTGGAGCTGTCTTTCTGGATATTCAGAAGGCTTTTGATCGTGTATGGATTAGTGGTCTCATTTATAAACTAATTAAATTTAACTCCCCCCCCCTGCCTTATTCACGTAATTAATTCTTATCTTGTCAATAGATTCTATCATGTCAGAGTAAACGATACACTTTCTGATAAACATTATATCAACATTGGCTGCCCACAAGGTTCACTGTTGGGGCCAATCCTTTTTAATCTATACATTAATGACATACCATCACACCCACAAACAATGATTAATTTATACGCGGACGACACAGTTATAATGGCCACTTACAAAAATCATGAAACAATCACACGCGCACTCAATAACCACTTAGCTCTCCTGGAAAAAATTTTTAATACCTGGAAAATAAAAATCAATGTAGAAAAAACCATGTCTGTGCTCTTTACCAGGAGAATTAAACCATGTACACCCCCAACACTGTACTCCACACCACTACAATGGTCTCAGTCCACCAAGTACTTAGGCGTTATTCTGGATAAAAAACTCACTTGGAAACAACACATCTTACACGCTAGAAACAAATTCCGGATCGCGCTCAGACTAATTTACCCCTTAATATGCCGGAATTCTGAAATGACTAGAGCAAATAAGGTACTTCTCTACACTGCCGTATTGCGTCCCATCCTAAGTTACGCCTGCCCTGTGTGGGGTTATGCAGCAAACACTAATTTAAAAATTCTTGAAGTAGCACAAAACTCCATAATTAGAAACATCTGTAAAGCTGGCAGATACACAAGAAATTCCCACATTTATGACTGCTTAGACCTCCCGCCATTTAAAAAATTCATACAAAACCTAGCCAAAAATTTTTTTAATGAACTCCCTTCCATAAACAATCGCAACTTAACACATATTCAAAATTACCAGCCAACTGACAATATTAAAAGACCCAGGAGAATTCTCCTGGATTCATATAACCCTCCATAACATTAATTCTCTAACATTCAACGGCGGTGAATGTTAATTCAAAATTCTTTATCTCCTTTCTCGTTTTACTTTTTTAATTTGTATCTGCTTAATTTTTTCTCATAATCTTAATTCATTTTGCTGCACCCACCAGGCTACCCCCTTTTCTCTATGTAATTTGCTTAAGGCTGTTTTCGGTCAATGTTAAAGGATAGGGATCAAACGGGAAGCACATTTGCCGGCAGGAAAAAGCTCCAATAATAATTAAAATTTCTATGGCTATAAAAAAATTTATTGTTTAGAGGATAGTGTTCTTTGAATTTTGATTTTTGAAAAAAATACGCAGTTTTCAGCGTTATTGCAAAATGAAATTTGAGTTTTCTATGTTAAAGTATAGGAAGTGAAAACGCAAAGCACATTTTAATAGAAAAAAATTGATTTTTTCGAGTAGAATTAAATAGTATATTAGAAAGCATGCTTCCCTCTTTTGACTAGTGTAGCCAGAATTAAGTTTTATGTTTTTATTAATGAATTATTTTAAATTTTAAGTTCATTCTGAATTATTTTTGGCGTAGTTAGGACTATCTCAAAGAGATGGCGCCACCATCGTTTTGTAGCACGAATTTTTCTTGGCTACGAATACTTAATTTTGGCGATAGCTTTCTGAAATATTGTCGCCAGCTGAAATGATGGTAACCAGCAAGTTGTGACGAATAGTGTGGACAATAAAGAAGATTTATGATGTACACAGAGATTTAACATCTCAAACCTGATGAACTTTCCCATTTAGGAATGTTTTTAATATTTCCAGCATGTGTGCTTTAAAAATTTAAATTATATAGATAATTTATAATTCTGCTACTTAGATTTTTTTTTTTGCCTGTTATTAATGAAATGCATATAAAAATATTTAAATTCTGTGAAGCGACTGAATGAAAAATTGAAAGTATACTTATTTTATACTTGACACATACACAGAAAGCTGTGAATTGACTAGAGAACACAAATTACTACTCCTTGAAGCTCACAATTTAAAATTTTAATATAATTATTGTAATGCAATTATTATTATTTTTAAAAAACAAACAAAATTTTTTTTTCATCGAATAGATTTTATATTTAACGTACAATTTTACCATTAAACCATTGGATCAATCATTGGAACAATCATTAAAAAAATCTGGTTTTTTAATTAAATTAGCAGAAACTTATTTTTTTAATTACTTTTCTCCAATTCTAAGCCGTACCCCAAATTCTCTCTCTCTCTCAGCCCGATTTTGTGAAAAAAAACTAAAAATAGTGTTAAATATGTTATCGACATATGATAAATTTACGAAATAAAATATGGCTGCCGTAGCCTAGTGGTCAAGGTAACGGACTCGTGGCTGGCGTCTCATGAGTTCGAGCCTAGTACCGCTCAAGACCTGTCGTGTAGGGAAGCGATGCACGAGTGAGTGAATAATAACGTCGCGCTGTTCAGCTACGTGAATGGTTTTTGGTGACGGACCTCGTAATTTTGAGCCATGGTCATTTGACGAGGACGACACCCGAGTTTCCCCCTCTCCTAACTAAGAGGGAGGGCGACGAGAGGTCCTAATACCAACGGGAGGACGTTTGAGCTCTCGACAGATTTAACGTGCATCGCTCCCCTACACAGCGGGTATTTAGTGATACTGGGCTCGAACTCGTGACATGCCAGCCACGATCCGATACCTAGAGAACTCGGCTACCGCGGCCACAAAGTGATATACGTTAAATCTGTCGAGAGCTCAAACGTCCCCCCCTTGGTGTGGTAGGAGACAGGATGCCATCTCAGGTGTTGTCCTCGTCATTTGACCATGGTTCAAAATTACGAAGTCCGTCGCCAAAAGCCCTTGAGTAACTAATCAGTGCGACATTAATATTCACTCACTCAATTTAAGAATTAAAAAATTGATAAAGGTGAATTAATAATAAATGAAAATAATTAATTTATTTTACCAGTATAATAAAAACTTTTTAAAAATAAACGAGAACCTGTGATTTTTTTCTATCCGATAGTATCTTGTTCAGTTTTTAGATCAACCCGATTTTTAGTAGCATAAGTATCGAGGGGAGGGGGAGTGCGGCTTAGATTCGAATAAATATGGCAATATCGTGATTTAAGTTTTTTTTCTATTAAAAATTACTGTCTGGCATTTTCTACCATTGAATATTTTCAACAACCTGATGTTCTTGACAAAATTTTTAATATAATAGTCGCTGAGTGATTTATTTGCTGAATAATTCTAAATTTGATATGTTTAAAATGTAAAGTTAATTCAAAATATATATCCATTTTAGTTAAGTTTTATAAAAAAAATTTACTACTTAAAAATTTTATGATATATTTATTTATGAAAAAAAGAAATATGTGAGGCATTACCGTATGAACAGATATTGGCTGCTCATAGGTGTTTTTCTTTTAGGACTATAGTTAAGATATTTATTTTTATTACTAGTTTATTTTTAAATTAGATAACTTGCTGAATAAACTTCTAAGAACACTAATTTATAAAAAAACTAAAACTTAATTTTCTAACTATTTAAAAGATGTTTTCATTTTTTAAACGCAATTATACATAAATTTAAGAAGACTTTTAAAATGAATGATTTATTTTATTAACGAAGGGAAAATATAACTGTAATAATTAATAATTTTTGCTTTTTTTAATCTCGCAATTGCTATTGCTCGATTTTCTATTGTTAAGAAGTTTTACTTTTCTCAACTTTTCCATTAATTATTTGCTCAGAAAAACTCATAACAGCTATTAACACCTTTTTTTGAGGGGGGGGGCAGGTGGAATGTTGAATCTATCCACTAGAAAACTTATGTCAATCTAATTATTACAAAGCTATTTTACTATAAATGATTGTCTTAAAACAATCTGTTACTCAGTTTAATCACTATGTGATAAACTACTTTGTTTTTAATTGCAGTTTTTTTATTTTCAAAACCATTTAGCGTCCTTCCAAAGGCATCTCGTCATGTCATGATGTCAATATTTCATGGGAATTTCACTTCAGATGGGACCAGAAAACACTTGTTGGTCTGAAGTCTTTAGGAAAAAAGAGAACGGTACAAAAAAAAGGGGGAGAAATAGGAAACTTTTATAGCTGTGGGTACTAAAACAGAAAAGAGGAAAAAGCAGTATTGGGGATGTGTGAGGGGGTGGAGTCCCAAATTTCGGTGATTTTGAGGTCTTCTAATTGGATGGCGTTGAATAATCATTCCGACGGAAGAAAAATACGTTGCTCGTTTCAGTCACTTTTGAAATTTAGAATAGGAACCTTTACTTCTCATAGGACTTATTTCAACTCAGCTTCTTTTTTTTATTAATATTTCTAAAAATGCCTTTGAAAAATAAAAGTAATAGAGCTCGTAAACATCCTATGATAGGCAGTATTCAAGTCTTTGAACAATGCAGAAAGGCAATATATGTCTAGTTGAAAAGAGAGGGGTTTGCTGATCAAAGATAGCCTTTGACCCCAAATTGGACATTCCCCCTCAATATGAAGGAAAGGTTATGTGGTCAGAGCCGACAGTGAAAACACTGTCTGCTCTGGGAAGTTGGGTTGGAAGAGTGGATATTCTTGTACCTATTGTGTTGTTTCCCTAATCAGTCACATATCATCTGCTGTACACAGTTTCGACCCTTCATTATACTGTTATTTACTATTAATTTTTAAATATTTCTCTGAAAGTTATTTTTATTACACTTCGCTATCTTTAAGACGCATTCACACTATAATATCTTAACAATTTAATATAAATAAAAAATTTATTTATTCTTGTAATTCGATAATGGTGAAAAAACAGAAAACTTCCGTAAAAAAAAAAAAAAAAACGTTAGCACACACGTGAAAGATATTTACCATTTAAAATACCGTTTTAAATTATATTTGTGATTTTTAAAAGCATTTATTTACTTATTTGTTTGCACCCTTTATCTGTTCTAAGAGGGGGGATGTGTCCGATCTCTAGGTGGTGACGGCTGTAGCCACGAAATATTATGTGTCCGCTCTAACCACGTCCTCTTTACCCCACACCACCGAAGAAGGAAATGGTATGAAGAGACAGTAGATGTTATTTTTAACAATAATTGAAACAAATTAAGAAAATTTATTATTTAGAAGAGAGAAATCACTCCCCCCCCCCACCTCAATACTGAAAAAGCAAATCCAAATGGAATCCAGCGTAATCTTATGAATTATAATTGAAATTATAATAATTTAATTACAATTGATAAACTTTCCCTTTAGGATTACTACTTCTTTTTAACACACGAATATTTTATTGCTTTTTATAAATTATATATAAGTGCATATTATTAGAACATGTAAGAACAAACATTATTTAACGTAGATAAAATTTTCGATTCTGTATTTGAAACAATAGTCCTTTCACACACACATACTTATTATTTTTTTAGAAAAAGGAGCAGATAAAATGCACATCTAAGAAGTTTACTTTCTACTTTGTAGAATCGGAATTATAAGAATTATTCGACAAGAAATTTTCAACCAACGTTTTTTTACTATTTTGATACTTTTTTTGATTGATGATTGTTATGCATCTTCCAAAACTAATAAGATTGGAAATTTTTGAATCATGTTAGGAATATTATTTATTTGTGTGTGTGGTGTGAGAGAGTTGGGGATAAAAGAATAAAAACAAAATTCTCCCCAAAAGACACCATACTCACCAATTACATGAAATTTATTTTTACATGGAATTCATAGCAAATTATGAAAATTTATTTGTAAATTATATGCCAGCTTTTCTGGAAAATAAACCATATAATTTTCTATGGTACTATATTTATTCGTTAAGAGTAAAATTGCTTCATACTGTTAGTCCTTTTTTTAATACAACAGATTGAAACATGAAACTTAATTTTTCACTACTGTATATCTACCTTTTCTCCTGTTTCGTTCTCCTCAGCATTTATATAGTGCAGTGGCCTTCAAACTGTGTTCCACGGAACCCTGGGGCTCTCAAGGTTACCCGTCACAATAAACAATCGAAAAGGAGATTATAAATGTGTATGTAAAATGGATTGAAGTTTGTATAACTACAAGTTTCTTTTTTCAAAAGCTCATTTCATCATTAAAATTTAAAATTCTATTTGTACTCTGTTTGTTGTTCTATTTGTAAATCTGTTGAGAGCTTAAATACTCTCCCGTTGGTGTGATGTGGTAGTTAGGAGAGGAGATACTAGCTCAGGTGTTGTCCTCGTCACTTGACCATGGTTCAAAATTACGAAGTCCGTCGTCAAAAGCCCTCAGTGCGACGTTAATGTTCACTCACTCATTTTACGAAATAAAAAAAGGTTAATTAATAAGAAATGAACAATTATTTTATTTTACCAGTATTAAAAACTTTTTAAAATGAATGAAATCTATATCTTTTCTATTCGATAATATCTTGTTCAATGTTTCTATCCGATGAATGTTTCCCGTCTTCAATTCTTTTCCGTCTTGCAACTAATTTTTAGTAGCATTAACATCGGAATAAAAAGGTGCGTCTTAGATTCGAATAAATATGGCAATATCGCGATTTTAAAGTCGCTGTATCTTTAAATATGCTTTTTTTCTATTCAATATTACTGTCTGCAGTGCCTGTTTAGGCTCATTTCGATACCTGGGAGCAGAAGTTCCACATGTGCTCTTGCCTCTGGAGAAGCGAAATTTATAATTAGAAAACCTGTTTAAGTCCAGCCTATCCGGGCCCTTCCCGGCCCAGGGCGCCCGCCCCAAGTGCCCAATGGATAAACCGACACTGACTGGTATTTTCTATCATTGAACATTTTCAATTCTCTGGTCAAGTCTGACTAAATTTTTAATATAATAGATGCTGCGGTTTCTTTGCGCAATACATTTTACACATATCAAAGTCAGAATTAAAGTTAATTCGGAATATATCCATTTTAGTAAAATATGTAATAAAATTTTTAAGTAGTAAAATTTTTATAAAATTTTTTTAGCACTATAGTTAAAATATTGATTTGGTCTAGTTTATTTTTAAATTAGAAAATAAAGTATTCCACAAAGTGATAATCCAGTGAATAAACTTTAAAAAAATAATTTTCTAAGTATGTAAACGGTGTTTTCATTAGTTCACGACAAACATTGGTGCGAAGTCCTAGGAAAGAAGAGAAAGGTACAAAAAAAGGGGGGGGGGTAGAAACTTTTATTGCTCTGGTAATAAAACAGCAAAGAGCAGATGAAACTGCAGAGTGTGAGGGGAAAGGGGGTACCCGCTTTTGGTGATACTTGAAAAGTCTTCTGATGGGGTTTTGCGTAGAACAGGGGTGGCCAACCCAAATGACCTTGCGGGACACTTCAGAAAAACATTACAATTCCGCGGGCCACTTATAAAATATATATCTCTATGATAGATTTGGATTCATTACAAGCATTTATAGGAGTAAGAATTTAAAACAGAATGAATTGTTATTGTTTTCATTATTTTTATATGTATACAAACATAGATAATATAATAATGAAAATGCAATGAATCAAATAATATGATTTAAATTTCTTTGATTAGTGAGATATTTGTTTCTCAACTCTTTCACTGAGTTTTTGCAAATAGGTCTCAATGCATTTATTTGTACATCGTAATTGGTTTTGCAGGTTTTCGTCCCATAAGTTTGAGCGCAATTTCCTGTTAGATTAATTTCATTTTCAAGGGAAACAAGTAATATAAAAAAAAATTTAAGTCAATTTCTACTTTGAATGAATGCATAGAAAGTATTTTATTAACGATTGAAAATTTTAACAAGATATATATAGATATATGTATAGGGAGAGAGTGAACTAATAGTAGGAATTGAAAAAAAGCATGATTTGTCTGAATTGTTGTAACAATGCACACCCGGTTCGACTGGTTTGGCTGAAAAACTGGTTTTCGACGCCAACTTTTGTCATTGTTTTAGCAGTTACATTGTTACAATAATGGAGACGAATCTAAGTTGGTGTCGAAAACCGGTAATTAATTTAATTAATTAATTGCTAATTAATGAATAAATATTAGAAAAAACTGTATTAACATCAAATGCCATCCACTACATAAAACAATACTATTATTTTGTTGCCAAATATGGGTAAAAATTAAATAATCGTATGTTTATCCAACGGTATAAATGTTAAATTTAGGTTATTGTATACTAAAATCAATAACTGTATGTGATTTAAAAAGTGTATTTTAATCTATACGTATACGCAACATAAAATATATCATGTCTATTATTATACGCTTTATCAACGTTGATATATTTCAGAATTTGTACTGAGAAACGCCGGGGAAAAAATTGTAATATTTTTCTTTTGTTTGTACTTTATTTAAATATTGTTAAATATTTTTCAGATACACATGATATTATTGATACTGCTATTTATAATAAAAAGTAATGTAATGAGGCTATTATTTGCGTATTTTGTTTGAAAAACATTTAATTATATTTTATAGATAAGAATTTGTCTAAGAAGAAAATTGAGACACTTCTTCGTTGATTTTCTATGTGGACTCGAAATATTTTTCTTATGAGGAAAGAGTTTTTACTTAGATAAATGGAACCAAAAGCGGAGAGCAGAATGCATACAATTTTCTCTTTTGAAACAATTAAATCTCTGCAGAAATGACGTTCAATAATTTACAAAATATCTGTAAATTTATGTTTGGAGTTATCTTTCCGATTTTTTTGACACTTCATAATTGTTCATAATTTTGGAGATTTATTTCAAATAAGATCCATAAAAAATTTATCAACTTCCATCCTCTTGAAAACTGACGCATTTGTTGAGTAGTGCAGAGTGCCACTGAGAATTGTGCCGCGTGTGAAATAGGTTGCCAAACCCTTTTCTATCACATGAAAGTAAAATTGTATCATATTGTTTGTTCATTTAATACAGCAGATAAAAACGTGAAATTAAATTTTTCACTGCCTTAAATCCACCTATTCTTTGTTTGAAAATCATTTATTCAGAAAAAATTAAACAGTTTCGTTCTCTAAATCATTTATCTAGAGCATTGATCTTCAAACTGTGTTCCAGAGAGCCTTGGGATTCCACGAGTCACAATAAAAAAAAAATGGAAAGAAAAACTATAAATGTGTATGTAAAACGGATTAAAGTTCTCATGAAATTCGTATAACCACAATTATCTAAAGATGATCTCATACATTAAAATTAAAATTTTTATTTATGCATAACTTAACTTTGTTGTGAAAAACTTTTTAAACTTTTATTGTATTATAATAAATGAATTTAAAACTTTTTTCTTTATCTATTAGATTGTGAATATACTATAGTTTGCTATCCCGAGTTCCACAAAGTAATTTTATACTAGTTAGTATAATGTTTTGAAACCCTTTACATTTGTGGGGGAGAAAAAACACCTATAATGAAGAAGATGAAACAATTTATCGACATATCAACAGATTCAATGCAAAAATTTAAATTTAAGCGAGAACACAAAATTTAGGTTGTCAATTCTTACAAAATGCGCAGAATTTCTCACATAGCTGTGAACATTTTAATGCCATTCACAAAAATGTATTTAGTAAGTGAAAAATATTTCTCAACGCGAGTGGCTACAAAAACAAAATACAAAAACGAATTAAACACGGAATATGAAATGCTCTACTACACATTATTTCAAAGGCGACAGTTTATGTAAAAATTGAGAATACTAAATATAATGCATGCGCGCACAGGTGACATTTGGATCAAAAATTAATATTATCAATGAATAAATAACATTAACATTACATCATAAATTTTTTAAATAAGAAATAAAAATTTTGAAAAGTCTTTCCTATAACATCAAGAAAATATGTTTATCTATATACTTTAAATATTATTTTAAGATATATTCTTCTAAGAGTGTGGAATGGGATTCCCGAAAACCAGTACCGAATTACTTATTAGGTGGAGTAGGTAATTGCCTATGGGTCCCAAAAAATAAAAAAAGAAAACCCAAATATTTAGCTTTTTTTTGCTGCAAGAATTAGTTTTTATTAAAATTCGAATAAATAATTATTGTTTAGTTACATATTTTTTTAATTTGCTGATTATTTGTTATTTTGTTTGTGCAATGAAATATATTGTTAAAATGTTGTGTAATAAGATTATTAGGCTACAGGGCCGAGAACTGGACTGCTAGGGGGTCTCCATGTGTCTTATCAACACTGTGGAAAACATCTTACAGTTTTAAGGGTTCATGAGCGAAAAAGTTTGACCACTGTCCAGAAATAAGAACTCTTCCTTGGCAAGATTCACTGCTGTTTTACCCCTCCCCTTGAAAAAGAAAAAAGAACTTCTCTACAGTTTTACGATTTTGCCCCCCCCCCCCAGTCAGGGAGTGTCTCCTTTCACTGAGGGGAGAATTTTGTTGAAAGGAGTACCGAGAGATAAATTTATTGCCATCTAGGGAATCTTTAGAAAATATTTGTGCCAAAAATTTCGCTATAGCCAGCGCCATCTAGATGTCATGTAAGATGTTAAACAAAGGAAGTAATT